>JAMBUN010000005.1:0-114058 GCA_030271035.1 Microascus cirrosus
TAACTTAAAAGGAAGTTGATTTCAAATCAAAAATAACATGATAAGCTGCTGAATTAGCTGAATAATCAACAGTAACTAACATCTATATAAGGAAGCACATCCTGCTTAAGAAGGAAGGAATAACTCTTTCATATATAGATAATAAGAACAAGGACAACAATCAACAACTGACTAAGAATATACAATATCATCCTTCTCTTTATTACCTTATTACGTCATTGTTTCCTAAAATCCTAACAATAGTACTATATCCAGTTATAGTACTCTATATATATATATATATATATAGCTAAGATTACTAGTATAATAGGTATTAGCTATTATAACAGATATTAATACTGATTTGATACGCTAGGGCTATAAGGAGGTAGCAGTACTAGTAGAGCTAGAGCTGCGCCTGATCCTAGAGGGATAGTTAGACTAAGATATATATAGCTAATCAGAGACCTTGATTTAAATAGGTAATAGGTGCCTTAAAGCGCTAGACGTATGTTTTATAGTTTTGGGCTTAAAAGGCAAAAGATAAGGTTTTTAGGATAGATATTAGATTTAAAGCTTTAGTGGATTTAGCAGGTGCCTATAACTGTTAGCAGGTTCTTTATGCCTGGACTTTCAGGTACCGTAGTCTGGAGAGCTAATTGCCCCAGTCTGAATAACCGTTGCTAATAAGTTCTATATGTTCTCTCTAAGTCCCCTGAGTGTTATAGGTCGACCTGTCTAAAGGGTTACTAGCACTAAGCCCAAGCTAGAACCCAGTAACAGGATAACTAATCAGTACTAAGGCCACATTATAAATCCTTAAATACGTTATAGATACCTCTTCTCCTTCTCTCCCTTTCCCTAGCTTAAGATAAAACATTAATACAGCCTTATTAGTTAGACTAAACTGACAGCCAGCTGTAACAGGAGGCGCTTTAAGCCCCTAGTCCTAGACCTCGTTTGCTTCTTAAAGTGCTATATCTACTTAAGAGTGAGCTTATTATTCGTATAGCCTAATTCAGAGACCCCTATTATTACCTAGGGCCTTATTTCCTAAACCCAATACCAGTGTAATTAATATAAGGCCCCTTTTAGAATAAGGAATATAGGTATGACCTCTCTAGCAGCAGAGATAGCCTTAACAGCAGTAGCAGTCTCTCTATTCGCTAGCATTACAAAGAGCCTTATATATCTATGCCTTGTAATATATAGCTAGCTCTTTCTAACCCCTATTAGGAAGCCTGTCTTATCTATATTCTAAATATCAGTTAGAGGGATCCTATTATCCTTAACTATCTCTTTAAGCTGCTTAAGCTAAGCCTCTATCACTTTAGGATCCTTAGATATAGACCTCTTAGTATTAAGTGTCTTCTAGCGTACTATATAATACCTATGATGCTTAATAAATAAAACAAGAGACCTAGTGAGTACGAATAGATGGGGTTAAAGATGTAGGCTCAGAGCCTGGATCGTGAGCCTCCTTCAGGAGGAAGTTGGCAGCTCTACGAATGTGTTCAGCCCTAACAGCTAGGTTTTGGCTATTAAGCTGGACCACAGAGCTGCAAAGATCAGCCTCTTAAGCCTCTGTAAGCGCTGTGTTGACTGATGGGCGTTGATGGCGGCCAACGCGGCCCTTGAATCGAGCATAGAGGCGCGTATAAGGGACCTCAAAATCTCGGGCATTTTAAGAGATAGGAACTTGAGAATTGAGAGCTGATAGGTAAGAGCATTTTGAATGCGTTCCTTAATTTTCATATACGTAGACGCCATTTTGAAGAAGTTGTGTAGAAAAAGGTGATCGAGCTGTTGTATTTTTTTTGTTGAAGTGGTATTTGAGTAGGTCAGGGCCCACCTCCGGTAGGCCCGTGGGGCGGGTAGTAGAGAAAGAACTAGCAGTTTCAAGAGACTACCTTAGAGACGCCCTTATAAAAGGCTAGATTTAGCTAAGCAGCAGCTCTATAGGAGCCCTAATACTGTTTATCCTAAAAAAGGAGGCAACCTAAGACTCTATATTAATTACAGAGGTCTTAATAAGATTATGAAGAAGAACTAAATTCTTCTGCTATTAATTAATTAAATACTAGACAGACTCTAAAAGGTATAGATTTATACTAAGATTAATCTAAGAGATACCTACTACTATATCTATATCTAGCTAGGTAATAAGTAAAAGACAGCTTTTAGGTATTAATATAGGTATTTCGAATACTTAGGAATACACTTTAGATTTATAAATATACTAGCTACCTTCTAGCCTTCTATTAACTGTGCATTTAGAGGGCTAGTTAATAATACTTATATAGTATATCTTAACGGGGGCATCGCTGCCCCCCTCCTCTCCGCCGGATCGCTGGGTCGACATGGTTGAAGATAGGTCGGGCCTGGATCGTGGTTGGGAATGATGATATCAACTGCGGGCCCGCAGCGCCGCCATTCCGGCGACATCGCGTATATGTCAGCACACGACTGCGGCCCCGCTGTGCGCGCGCGGCAGGAAACTCACCTAAAACGTCTGGATGAAAATGATGCCTGGGGAAGAAGCAGAAAAATCCCCGCACCACGGCAACGCTGCGATATCAATACGTCCGCACCTTCCACTTATAGCAGCAGGGGCGCGCCTGCCTTAACAACACGTACCAGTTGGTGGTCACGTGTTATAAGCACCTGCGAAGTCATGTGACTAGTAACATGTCAAGACATATGGTCGGGCCAGCTTTCTGCAGCCTAACCTATTAATTCAATGCGCTATTCACAGCCAGACCGCCCCTGCTGCACCTACGCTGCAGGGACAGCAGAATGCTATAGTTACATATAGTTTTTATCCTTATAAGGTTTTTAGCATATAGATTATATAAGGCAGCGCTATATGCTCTCACAGCAGAGCGCACTAGTGTAATATAAATAAATAAATAATCCTTTTCTGAGGGATCCTTCCTTAGTATTTATCTTATCCAGGTCCCTCAGCTGCATTCTTATCTCCTGTTTCATTCTGGCATTCCCCACGTTCTATGTTATTCCAGGATCATGTTTTATTCCTGGCATTCCTTCCGATTCCGGGACGTTATTGTTGTTTGAAATGCAAGGTCATTCCTCTTGCCTTGTCTTGTCCAGCTTCTGTTGGCCAGCCTCCGACCCGCATCTGGGATCCTTCTGTCGGTCGGCTCTCTTGTCAGATCTTGGTTCTGACATTAGCTCTATAGTAGGTATATTAGCACTTTAATTTTAGTATATATATCTTATAAACAGGGGCTCTCTAAGACCAATATATTTTAGGCCCATTTTTTAAATAAATACTCTATTTAGTTAGTACTAAATTTATAGTCCTAGGTCTTCTAGTACAGCTATAAGGTCTATAAGTGTAATCTTATTAATCTTAGGGTTCAAAGGAGTAGAATTAAGCTTATAGTATAGGTAGCTATTAGGCCTAATATTAAAACACCTTTAGTCTTTATATAATATAATTCTGAATCTAGAAATAACAGCTATATTACTTAATTATATCTCTAGACTTTTAAGAACGGCCTTGTTGTAGTATATAAGCTAGGAAGAGCATTCTAGCAGAATAATATATAAATTTATATTACTAGTATAGTTCGATCTTAGTTTAAGACTTATAGGATTTAGGTTATTAACTAGTTAGTATACAGCCCTGATCTTGACCTAATTAAGTATATATAGAAGGCACTGAAGTAGCAGCTCTATACCCTTTATCCTAATCTTAATAAACTTAAGGACAACCAGGCTGATATTAAGATGTTACCTGCCTGGATTAGGGAGGCTTAGGTACGCGTTAATTAAGCAGCTATTCAGAGGCTTATAGGTTTAATCCCAAATAGGCTGCGTGCCTATAAGTGCATAAAGGGTTTGTATATAAAGTATTATACCTCAGGTACTACGCTATCTGATAGCCCTTTTTATTTTATAAGTAGGACTCTAATTAGCTGATTAAAATAGGCCTTGAATTTTATAGATATGATTCTGGGTTAAGTTGGGCTGATGGGCTGATGCAGGGTAGGACAAGACTTTTGACCTTTTACTGTAATATATTAAAGAGGCTCATATAAAGACAACGCATATATCTAGCACAGCCCTGTAGAACCCCTATAGGTGCACCTAGCCCCTGCCTTTATACCCCTATTCTACCTCTCTGTCTACCTGTAATAACTACCTATAGCTCTACTGTAATAGCCAGCTACTGCCCTCTCCCCTACTCCTGCTATACTGCTACTGCACTGCTATATCAGAAGCTATATACCTTCGTCTAGGCCTCTGTCACTATAGCCTTGCTCCTAATAAGCCCCTCTACTAGTACTACTATCTGCTATACTCCTGTAGTAGATATACTATTAATTATCAGCTCTATCTAGAGCTAGGTATATATAATTATAGCAGTATTAGCAGTAATATTATAGTTATAGTAAAGCTTAAGCATTAGCTAACGATTGACCTCGACCAGCTCCTAGGTAGACGCCTTACTGCATGCGATAGTTACACTATATATACTCCCTGACCCTACACCTGCTTCTGGCGTCTTCCTATAATAGCCCTAAAAGGTATCCTTAAAGACCTGCAGGCAGTCAGCCCCTTCCCCTTCCTCGTCTCCTTATCACAGCTACTATACGACTACTAGGAAGACCTACCTTAAAGGTAGTAGTAGTTTTATCAGCCTCCTAGGCCTAAAAAGCTATAGTTACTACTACAGCAGCAATACAGGTACGGGGCCCTTAGGCACATAGTAATCAGCAGCCCTGCAGTTACCCTCTATGCATAATAAATAAGTCCTAGTACGCCCTATATACTATTAGCTACTACTTTAATAATATTGCAGAACTGCTACTCACTCTGATCAGGTGTTATCTACAATTGTGGGTCAGAAGTTTTTGAACACTTCGTCCCACCTCGACCCGCCATCAATGCGTCAACAACACACCTCAATCGTCAATTCCTCATTATGTCCTTAAAAAAACCTGATATACGTGTTTTTAGCACCGAAATAAGCAGAAACAGACAAAGAAAAGAACAATTATCACCAGAAGTCCGTACAGCTGTCTGTAGCAGCAATAGCAGCTGGCCAAAGTCTAACTGCTATCGCACGCGTCTTTAAGATCAGCCGCAGCACTGTCTCTAACACAATCAAACACTTCTAACAGCATAACAGCCTCAAATCTAGGCCCTGTATAGGGCGACCTAGGTCTCCGAGTACAAGAGAAGAGCGCTATTTAGTCTAAATCGCTAGGCGTTTTCTTAAGACCTCATAGAGGGCCCTTATACACTTAGATAGGATTCACGTCTTTCTTAGCACTATTGAGTGTATTATGTGCTGTAGGAGGCTTTGTAAGTAGCGCTCAAACAGCGGCCAAAGCTCACAGCCTTATATGCACGAGAAAGGCTGGTGTTTTGCTGTTATTAGCTTAAGGGCATGCGTGAAGAGCAGTTAACTTCAGTACGTGTATCTGAAGAACGGAGGCCTACTAACCATATTTAGGCCCTATTTTCTAATAAGAGCTCTGTTCAATCAGTACTAAAGTCACAATATTAGGTCTTCTGTTATAGCTATAAGGCCTATTACTGCGATCCTATTAATCCGCAGTACAAGGGGGTGGTTTAAAGTTAATAATACAGGCAGCTACAGGGCTTAATATCAAAACGCCCTTAGTCTTTATAGATTATGATGTAGACTCTAAGAATAACAGCTTCACTTCTAATTATATCTCTAGGCTCTAGAAGAAGGGCTAATTCTAGCATATAAGCCAGGAAGACCGTTCTAGCAGGATAATACACGTAGTCACCTGGCTAGTCCAGTCTGTGACTCGTTTGAGACGTATGGAATTTGGGTTATTAAGTAGCCTGTATGTAGCCCTAATCTAGACCTAATTCAGCATGCATAGAAGGCACTAAAGCAGCAGCTCTATACGCTCTACCCTAACCTTAACGAATTAAAGAACAATAAGACTGATTATGCGGTTTTGCAGGCCCGAATTAAAGAGGCGCGGGCGCGCATTGATTAAGCCTACATACAGAGGATTGTGGGCTCGATCCTAAAACGACTACGCGCATGTGAGCGTGCAGGTGGTTAGTATATAAAATATTGATCTTATGCTTCTAAGCTATCAAATGCACCTAATGATTGTATTTATTACTTAATTTTGCTACGTAATTATTGGTTGAAGTTAGTCTATGTGAGTTTGGGCTTGGAGGTGATGATCCAAAACTGTGGGGTGCTCAAAAAATTTTGACCTAATACTGTAAGTAGGGGAATTTAATAAAGACTAGCTTCTTTAATATTTTAGCACTATAGAGATATATAGAGTGAGGGGTACATATTATTTAACAGGGCAGCCCTACAGTACTGGCAGCCTAAACCTGACCTATCTTAGTATAATATAATAAGCAGCTAAGGTTATTATAGCTAATAAGCCTGTTAATATAACCCTCGTATAAGCTAGCAGCAGCCCTACTATAGTTACCTTCCTGCTCTCTGTCCTAGTTCAAAAGAGCAACTTGTACTGTTATTCCTCTCTAACACTCTGACACGCTTAGTAGGATACAGGTCTACAGCAGGGGCATTACTGCCCCCCTCTCTCCCGGATCGCTAGGTTAACATAGTTAAAGTTAGGCCGGGCCTAGATAGTAGTTAGGAACGCTGATATCAACTGCTGGGCTACAGTGCTGCCACTCTGGCAACACTATATGTATATCAGTACATAACTGTACCCTGCTGTGCACACAGAGCTAGTAACTTACCTAAAACTTCTAAAATAATACCTAGGGAAGAAACAGAAAAGTCCCTGCACTACCTAGGTATATAAAGTAAGGCGTATATAGTATGTTATAGGGCAGCCCTATAGTACTAGTAGCCTAAACCTGACTCAGCATAATATAACAAGTAGCTGAGGTTATTGTAGTTAGTGAGCCTGCTAATATAGCCCTGCTATAAGCTAGCAGCAGCCCTGCTATAGTTACCTTTCCCCTCTTTGTCCTTATATAAGAGAGCAACGTATACTGTTATTCCCCTCTTTAATACTCTAATATACTTAGTCAGGCATAGGTCTGCAGGAGGGGTATTACTGCCTCTCTCCTCCTCCTTAAATCGCCAGGTTAATACAGTTAAAGTTAGGTTAGGCTTAGATTATAGTTAGGATAGCTGATATCTACTATACCCTTATAGTACTACTACTCTAGTAGTACTATTCTATATATTAGTATATAACTATAGCCCTACTGTATATATAGAGTAGGAAACTTATCTAAAAACTTCTAGATAAAAATACATAGGGAAGAAATAGAAGACCTGTTATACTACAGTAATACTGTATTATTAATGAATTAGTACCTTCTACTTATAGCAGTAAGTGTGTACCTGCCTTAGCAATATATACCAGTTAGTGGTTATATATTATATATATAAAGTTATACAACCAAGATGTCAAGACCGAGTCCGGACAAGAGAGCCGACCGACAGAAGGATCCCAGATGCGGGTCGGAGGCTGGCCAACAGAAGCTGGACAAGACAAGGCAAGAGGAATGACCTTGCATTTCAAGCAACAATAACGTCCCGGAATCAGAAGTAATGCCAGGAATAAAACATGATCCTGGAATAACATAGAACGTGGGAATGCTAGAATAAAACAGGAGAACAGGAATATAGCCGAGGAATCTAGATAAGATAAATACTTAAGGAAGGATCCCTCAGAAAGGAGAGACAGGCTTCAGTAGTCAATCAATCTATAACCTATAGGATATTGACCCTCTCTCTACCTTAGCTCAGTATCCGGCCAAGCACCTTGACTTCTCCAAACTAAGCTGCTCTCCTGCAACTCCCTTCACACGTCACCAATAACCTACGTGAGCGGTAGCTCTGACATAAGAATTTATTAAGATATATAGTCAGGCTAGCTTTCTATAGCCCGACCTATTAATTTAATACCCTCCTAATAGCTAAACTGCCCTCGCTATGCTTATACAACAGGGATAGCAGAATACTAAAGCTACATATAGTTTCTATCCTAGGTTTTCAGTATATAAACTATACAAAGCAGCGCTACATGCTTCTCCAAGTAGAGCGCACTAGCGTAATATAAATAAATAAATAATGTAGTTTATTATATACCTTATATTTATTTATTTATATTACGCTAGTGCGCTCTGCTAGGAGAGCATATAGCGCTGCCTTATATAATCTATATACTAAAAACCTTATAAGGATAAAAACTACATATAACTATAGCATTCCGTTGTCCCTACAGCATGGGCATAGCAGGGGCGGTCTGGCTATAAATAGCGCATTGAATTGATAGGTTAGGCTGCAGAAAGCTGGCCTGACTATATGTCTTGACGTGTTCCTGGTCATATGACTTCGCAGGTGCTTATAACACGTGACCACCAACTAGTACGCGTTGTTGAGGCAGGCGCACCCCTGGCGCTATAAGTAGAAGGTGCGGACGTATTGATATTGCAGCGTCGCTGTGGCGCAGGGATTTTTCTGTTTCTTCCCCAGGCATTATTTTTATCCAGAAGTTTTAGGTGAGTTTCCTGCTCTGCGCGCGCGTAGCAGGGCCGCAATCGTGTGCTGACATATACGCGATGTCGCCGGAATGGCGGCGCTGCGGGCCCGCAGTTGATATCATCATTCCCAACCACGATCCAGGCCCGACCTGTCTTTAACCATGTCGACCCAGCGATCCGGCAGAGAGGAGGGGGGCAGCGATGCCCCTGCTGCAGACCTGCGCCCTGCCAAGCGTGTCAGAGTGTCGAAGAGGGGAAGGACAGCACAGGTTGCTCTTTCGAACCAGGATGAAGAGGGGAGCGGCGACCATGGCGGGGCTGCTGCTAGCCCGCAGCAGAGTTATATTCGCAGGCTCATTGACCACGACGACCTCGGCTGCTCTTTATATCACGCCAAGATAGGTCAGGTTCGAGCCGCCCTGTAAAATGCCGTGCACCCCTTGCCTTACGCGCCTCCACGGTGCTATAATGTCAAAGACACCGGTCTTTGTCGAATTCCCCTGCTTGCTTCTGCTGCTTATTATATACCTTAAATAGGACCTATAATATCCTTCTATAATAGATTAAAGGATTATTTTAAAGCTAACTTAAATAAAAAAAAAAAGACCGCTTTAATATCTTTAATAAATATATTAAAAAGTGTTAGGTTTTGAACAGTGTAGAAGGGCAGGAGCTTTCGCAGGCAGATATAAAGGAACTGGTTGTTTTGAAGTTAATATTATCTAGGTTTGAAGTAGGAGGCAGCCCTTCCTTATATAAATATCCAAGAGTACTAGAAGGTATATGAAATCCTTAGGTTATGGACTGGTAACGTCGCTCACCCCTCCACCGGCCAGCCAAAAATCCATTCACAAAAAACCAGGCCCTTCTTTCAACCCGAATTTTCCAGCCTTTTTGATGCAACAATAATACACTCTTCTGACTTACTAGATATTTCAGAGTCGCTAGGTTCAGCCTTACTATTATTTTTATCGTCTGCTTCAATTTGCGCCCGTGGATAGCTCTGATATTAGTAAACTTAGAATTTGGACTGATTTAGACCCTCTTCTTTTTCCTAGGTCTTGCATCTTTAACCTGCTCCTCGAGGGCTTAGACCTGAGACTCTAGGGTAGCTAGTTAGTTGTCCTTTTCCTTAAAGCCCTTTTTGGACATTCGAGAATAGAAGCCGTTGTGTACTAGTAGGTTGATCTAGTTGGCTGTATAGGCCCAGCTGGTCATATAGGTCAATAACCTTTCTAGGGGTTGACCACATGACTGCAGATAGAGATATATCCCACTGCTGGATTGGCCTAGACGTAAGGCTTCTATCTGGGGTAGAGTTGACCTTGCTGCTAGCTTTAGTGGAATTCTCAAAGAGTAGTGGACTAAGTAGGGGGCAGGCTATAGACACTGGCCATAGACCTGTTGATATCTAGCCAGACTATATATTCTAAGCTATAAGGGCTGAGTGGTGTGCCTTATAATAGCAGTTAAGGAAATTCCTTTTGCCTACTATTATAGAATCGTTCTATTGTTCTAGGTATCTGAGCTCTTTCTGGTAGGCAGACTTTAAAGGTCTAAAAATTGATTAATCTAAGGCCTGTAGGACATAGGATATATAAGGAGGGTAGATATAATAAGTATATATTATATGCATAGCAAAGATACATAAATTTAGTAGACTTATAGCTCTTATGGCTATCTAGGATAAGTAGTTAAGCTGTGGTTAGGCCTATAGGTTAAGTACAATTGTGGGTCAAAAGTCTTGTCCACCCACCCAACGTTGGACGCGTCCATAACGCGACTGCAACAAACCCCCAGACTTGATTCTTCATGGCGTCCTTTAACAATGCCTAATCTTAAAAAGTTTTTGGCACCGAAATTAGGGAAACCGACAGAGAAACGAACTCCTCCCCCCCCCTGAAGTCCGTACAGCTATTTACGCAAGTGTAGCAGTTGGTCAATCAAAGGCTGCTGTTGCACGCAGATTTGGCATCAGTTCCCGCACCGTCACCCGAACCTAACAACGATACGCAGAGCGCCACGACTTTAAAACTAGGCCTCGGCCAGGGCATCCTAGGTCTTTGAATACCTATGAAGTGCTATCTAGTGCGAATTGCTAGGCGGTTCCCTAAGACCTCATAGAGGGCCCTTGTACATATGGACAGTTATACGCGTCTCTCTCAGCACTATCAAACGAATTATGCGACGTAAGGGCCTTTGCAAGTGGCGCTCAAAACGCTGGCCAGAGCTTACGCCAATACAGGCTACGCTAGATATGCGTTTTGCCGCTATTGGCTCTGTAGCAGGCGTATCGAGACTTTGACTTCAGGTGTGTATCTTATAAACAGGCGCCCTCTAAGACTAACACCTTTAGGCCCTATTTTCAGACCAATGCTCTGTTCAGTCAGTACCAAACTCACAGTCCTAAGGTCTTCCGGTATAGCTATGAGGTCTACAGGTGCGATCTTATTATTCATAAGGTTCGAGGGGGTGGAATCAAGCTTATAGTATAGGCAGCTACTGGGCTTGATGTTAAAAACAGCTTTGGTCTTTATATAACGCGATTCTGACTCTAGAAATAATAGCTATACTGCTCAATCGTATCTTTGACTCTTAATGAAGGCCTTATCCCAGTATATTAGCTAGGAAGAGCTTTCTAACAGGATAATATATGAATTCATATTGCTGGTGTAGTTCGATCTTAGTATAAGACTCATAGGATTTAGGTTATTTACTGACCAGCGTGTAGCCCTGATCTCAACCTAATTAAGCATGTATGGAAGGCACTGAAGCAGCAGCTCTATACCCTCTATCCTAATCTTGATGAACTGAAGGATAACCAGGCTGATGTTAAGGTTTTGGCGACCCGAATTGGGGAGGCTTGGGCCTGCGTTGATCAGGCAGCTATTCAGAGGCTTGTGGCTTCGATCCCTAATAGGCTGCGTGCCTGCAAGCGCGCAAGGGGTTAGTATACAAAATATTAATCCTCAGGCATTTAGCTATCTGATAGATTTTTTTAATTTGTAAATAGGACATCAATTGGCTGAGAAAATGGGCCTTGAATTATGTAGATATGATTCTGGGTTAAGTTGGGCTGATGGGCTGAAGCGGGGTAGGACAAGACTTTTGACCTTTTACTGTAGCAGGGATAAAGACTTCCTTTAACCAGTAGATAGCTATCTCGTTATCTGTCCAGCTATTTTCTGTTAAATAGAACTTCTAATCAATATATGGTCAAAGGTCTAAAGGAAACTACTGTTATTAGATAGACTGGCCTCTATAGATAACTAGAGGTAGCATTGCAGAGCTGGTGCACTGATATATTCGATCAAATTAGTCCAGGCCCTAAGATCCAGACTGTTTTTTCCTGTAGATTTTAGGATTCTGTGGATTCTAGGACTAGACCATTAGACCCTTAACCTTCTAAATGCCACTCTTATCTATATTATACTGGTTAGCTGGCTGGACGGATAGCCTTCATCTCTAGGAGGGATAGATATCAAAACTAGGTCCTGATTATATCAGTTGATACACTGTTAATACGTTTCAAATCGATAGCTCTGGCTCTTTGGACCTTAATAGAAGGGTTCTGACGTAGGAAGGCTTAGAACCAGCTTTTCCCAAGGGTCTAGGGCCCCCCTTGTAGGCATAGGATTCTTTCAGCAAATTCCCTGATTTGTTGATGAGTTGGTAGGAGCCCTAGAGCAGCCTGTATCTGTATCCATTAGACTAAGTGGCTTTCCTGGGTCGTCGATAGCTTGATGCAGCAGTGGCTTTGGATTGGGAGCCCTGTAGACGGTCTGAAAGTGTTGACCTTGGAACCCCCCAGTAGACAGAGGCCTTCCGGACTGACTGGCCATTTGCGATTGATTCTAAGGCCTCATTGACCTCATTTCGGTATGGTTTGTCATTATTGGTTATAAAAATATAATCCAGAGTCTGATAGTAATTGGATTTAAATCGGCAAGATATTATAGATTGAAGTGGGTGGGTGGAAGTGGCAGTGAGGATCTTTGGGGTGGCAGGTTGAGGGGTGAGCGACGTTATGTGGCCATGGGCTGGTATGTGGCCTATGGGGCCTATAGGGCCTATAACTAAGAGTACTAGTAGAATAGGCTATACCCTTATTCTAACAAGTAGATAGTGGCTTACTATAATTATCTTTAGGAAGACATATTCTAGTTATAGTATTGAATACTTCTTAAAATAAAATAAAATAGCTATACTTTATAAAATCTATACTAGTTCATTCCTATATTGATTATAGTATTAGTAGTAGTTATAGCTTTCTATAAGGCTTATACTGCTTTACCATAGTTTTAGTATAGGCATTATGCTTTTCTAAGACTTTATAAATATATTTCTTAAGGTTTAGGATATAGTATTCCTGCTAGATCTTAATTATTTTATTTCTTCTGAGGTGTCTATATAGGGGTAATCTACAGTAAAAGTTCAAAAGTCTTGTCCTATCCCGCTTCAGCCCATCAGCCCAACTTAACCCAGAATCATATCTATATAATTCAAGGCCTATTCCCTCAGCTAATTGAGGTCCTATTTATAAAAGAAAAATATTATCAGGTAGCTAAATACCTGAAGATTAATATTTTATATACCAACCCCTTATAGGCACACAGCCTATTATTAGGGATCAAAGCTATAAGCCTCTGAATAGCTGCCTGATCAATGTAGGCCTAAGCCTCCCTAATTCATGCTGCCAAAACCTTAATATCAGCCTGGTTATCGTTTAGTTTATTAAGTTTAAGATAGAGGGTATAGAGCTACTGCTTTAGTGCCTTCTATATATGTTTAATTAGGCTAAGATCAAGGCTATATACTAGCCAGTTAATAAACTAAATCCTATAAGTTTTAAACTAAGATCAAACTACAGTAATATAAATTTATATATTATCCTGCTAGGATGCTCTTCCTAGCGTATATACTAGAACAAGGCCTTTATTAAAAGTCTAGAGATATAATTAAATAGTATAGCTGTTATTTTTAGAGTTAGAACATATTATATAAGACTAAAGGTGTTTTAATATTAAGCCTAATAGCTACCTATACTATAAGCTTAATTCTACCCCCCTAAACTTTAAGATTAATAAGATTATACCTATAGATCTTCTAGCTATACTAGAATACCTAGTACTATAAGTTTAGTACTAACTAAATAGAGTATTTGTTTAGAAATAGGGCCTAAAGGTATTAGTCTTAGAGGGTCCTTATTTATAAGATATATATACTAAAGTTAAAGTCTTAAATATACCTACTATAGAGCTAATAGCAGTGAAATATATATCTAGCCTAAATATTAGCATAAGCTTTAGCTACCATTTTAAGCACTACTTATAAATGCCTTTATATTATATAACTTATTTAATAGTACCAAGAGAGACATATATACTGTCTATATATAAGGGCCCTCTATAAGGTCTTAAGGAAATACCTAGTAATTCATACTAGATAGCGCTCTTTATACATATTCAAAGACCTAGGGTGCTCTGACTAAGGCCTAGTTTTAAAGTTATAACGCTCTGTATATTGTTATTAGGTTTAGGTAACAGTGTAGGAACTGATGCTAAAGCTGTGCGCAATAGTAACCTTTAATTGACCAGCTGCTATACTTATATAAACAGCTGTACGGACTTTAGGGGAAAGGGATTTGTTTCTCTGTCAGTTTCTACTAATTTCAGTGCTAAAAACTCTAAATTAGGCATTGTTAAAGGGCGCTATGAAGAAAGAAGGTATGGGGGTTTGTTGCAGCCGCGTTATGGACGCGTCGAAGTTGGGTGGGTGGATAAGACTTTTGACCCACAATTGTATAAATCAGGGCAATAATGCCTTTATAGTTATATTTCAAGAATGCTACCTTCTCCTTCTAGAATAGATCCTAGTAGTAGATATTCACTGTTCTAGGAATAGTCTATTAATTAATGCTCTGATATTCTGCTACTAGTTCTTACGTTTATTTATTAGTATATTTTACCTTCTGTATAGTTATAAGTTAGTAATAAGTCCCCTGTCCTTATATAGGACTGTTTAGGTCTCTTGGGGACCTTATGGAAAGTTTTATGCTTCTAAGTTCTTACGTCCATCGAGCTTGTTGTTTATTAAGATAATCTTGCTTCATAGTAAAGCTTAAGAGGTTCTTGTGGTCTGATCAGATAAGGATTTAGTATTTAGCTCTAAATAGGAAATATCTCTAATTCTTTGCAGAGGCACAACCAAAAGTTCTGTCCCGCCAAGACTACAGAGGTATAACACCACAGAGCAAAGCCATATACAAGAAAGATACTATAGAGCGATCCTTACCCTTCTAATACTTATTACCTCCCTTAAGTTTAATAATTTTCTTAATATAGGCCTGGATTCTTATAATCTAAGCTTAGGTCTTCTCTTATAAGAGCTCCCTCTAAGCTCTTTTCTAAGCTAGCATAGCCTCCTTCCTGTTCCTTGTAGGATCATCTGCTAGTATTATAACTAGTTCATCCTTTACCTAAACCTCTTAATAGCTTACTAGTCCCTTTCTTCTCCTTCTATTAAGGCTTCCTTCTTATTAGCTAGTATAGTTAAAGCCTCTATATACTAATACTAAGCTCCTACTGCTCTCTTATAACTGGCTTAAGCTCTTTGTTTATCTTTTTAATAGCCTTCTTTAAAGCTGCCTTCTCCTAGGCAGTCTTTAAAGCCTAGTAATAATAGACGCCCTTCTTATTATAAGGAAAGGTACTCTAGAATATAAACTTACTTACCCCTTTCTACGTCTTATAAATATAGCTCTAAAGAAAGTGCTTATTAGCTTTCTGCTATACCTAATATCCTCTATAATAATAAAGCAGGAGAACAGAGGTCTTATTAGACCAGATAATATTCTCATAGTCTTTATTAGTCTAGTCTTTATAAGTAAAGCACTACTTATATTATTCTTTCTTTATCTTTAGTATTAGTCTAGGCTTCTTTATTAGCTTTGTCTTCTAGAAACCAGATGCCTTAAGGACCTATAGGACTATTATTCTAGAGATAGTAATATCCTCTAAGCTAAGCTTACTAGTAATATCAGCAGCTGATTTCTCTTACCTATAGTAATCCTAGCTTAGCAATAACCCTCTCTTAAGCCTCTACTATATGCTTTAGTCATCGTCCACTCTAAGAGGTATCTTAAAGGTATTTATTTCAAAGAGATATAGGCTGCTAATTAGGATCAAACCCTCTTTTAATTGCTCTGGCATAGATTCGATTAACCTGGCAGCTTAGGCCAGTTATAGCAGAAACCTTAGTAGTAGTTTTTGCTAGTACTAGCTTTAAGACTAACAACTAATACATGCGTTATAATATCTGTATTTAGGGCTATAGTTAGACTGTAGGTATGAAATCAAGAGAAAGGCGTATAGGAAGATGATCAAGCTAGCGTCTTGGCAGGACAGAACTTTTAGGTTGTTCCTCTGTAGTGCTTTTACAATTGCTATTAGCTTCTTATCTAGTATTAGGTATTGTAATTGTTAGAATAAGGGTATAACCTATTCTACTAGTACTCTTAGTTATAGGCCCTATGGGCCCCTATGATTGACATAGCAGACATATCAGACATTCAGCCCAAACTGGTCTGGTCAACAGCTTTTACATTGATCTATGAGCCAACAGCTTCAATACAACCAGTTCCTTCATATCTGCCTACGCCAGCTCCTGCCCTTCTACATTATCCAACCCCTAACAATACTAAAGCTCTTCCTAGTACTATAAATACTGAATCTTCCCTAAAAGATCTATACTTATGATTTTATATGTGGTTGGATATATTGATAATAGATAAGAGGAGAAGAATAAGGACTTATAACTAGTATAGAAGTAACCAACCAGTCCCTACATAGATTATTAGGCTAACTTCTTAAAGATAACAGTATAACAGCCTAGGCTACTATAAGAGACCTTATTTATAGAATATATATACTTATATAATAAATAGTAAATCTTAGTAAAACAGATCTAGGACAGTTATATATAGGATAGGTAAAAGAGGTTAACTATTAATAATGATCGACCTTATAAGAATTAATAAGGATTAGCTGTTAATAATGGCTAGCTTAAAGAGGAAAAGATACTGGAGGGGATGTTAACCTTAGAGACTGGAAGGATACTTAAAGCCCTGTACAGTTACTACTCCTGTCTCTGGCTATCTCTCTCTCTTACTCTTCAGTAGTCAATCTAAGGAGGTTCTAAAAACAGGCTTACAGAATATCTCTTAATAACTAGAAGCGCTCTTATAACTCCTGGATACGTACTTCTATTTGAGCTTCACTCAGTACTATTCAGCAGTGCCGTGCTTGTCAGCAACAGGCACCCGAAGGCTATCTAGAAAACAAGATACAATATTCACATATATACATATCTAGTTATCATTTTAATAGTTGATCTAAATACAGTCTTTATAATAAGCTGAGGCTCTATAACCTATATAGGGAGCTTTTGTAATCACTTACATTTGTATTTATAAATAATTACTAACTTGCTGCTTAGCATTGATTTATCTACTTTCTTAACGGGTATGTCTAAATCTAAATCTAAGAAGAGACCTTCATACTGTGGCCCTTCCTGTCTGATATATAGCTGCTGTCGGCTCTCTGAGTCTCAGAATACATCTTTTTCTGACCACAGGAGGGGCAAGACTTCAGACGTTTGCTTGAACAGAAACTGGTTAACAGGAGAATTTCTCAAAGCGTGTGCGTATACACTTGCCATGGACGTTCCTGGGTACTGCAATATGCTGCTCACTTCTCCCTATCGTTTTACTCTATAAACCAAGAGGTTGCCAACGAGGTGTCGATAGTACCTAACGTCCTTCCCATTTACACTTACATAAGTAGCTGCAAATTCGCACTTATCTATAGCCATGGCAAATAGAAACATAAGGATCGATCAGGTACCTAATCTTGACCTTACGCTCCATAGCGCAGACAGCTTAACAACAGCCTATACTGGAGTCATGCTATGCGCATTCTGCAAACCTAACGCCTGCAGACTTGTACTTTATCTCGCAGGCTAAGAAAAGAACGTACAATGTGATACGTGTTTATAAGGAACAGGAAGTCTCTAGCAATACACTCATTAACAAACTGAGACAGTCTTGAAGCTGATTCTCGGTAAAAGCGTTGCTCTCGAAGCTAACAGAGAAGTCTGGTTAGGGATATCAACATGTTCCCGCCCTTTTTAGTACTCTTTGTCTGGTGTTCGAGGCGAATAGCTTAGGGAGGCAGTCTATATGCTAAGGCACGACCAGTTGAAAGGCGTCTCGAATAACCTGCGACTCAATTTTTTGTCCTCAACGTTTGCACAGGCCTTGCTAAATGTATCATCACCAAAGACGGTGTCTGTTTGCCATACAGGAGGGCTCTCGTCTGCTATACCCTGCGCAGAATCATACGTATGTATCCTTGACCTGAAGTTGGGCTAGGTATCGCTTGGACGCATACTACACGCTCTTGTCCCCTGCGGCTTCTCATCACTGGGATTTCAGGGCTGTGGCTGAACCCGTGTGGTTGCGATGCCGAGAGAACAGAGCCTTCTTTCGTGCAAGTATGCCTCCCCGGTTGGATTTGAAGTATTCTCACGGCCACTGCCCTTCTCCTGCCCAAAAGCCAATAGGATCGAGTTTTCCTGAGGCCTTGCAGCGGCCCTCATGACATTGGAGAGGCCGATTCCCAGTGATCTCGGGACAGTGATCGGGGTTTCGATTGGTAGCTTCATGCCGCGTTTTCTTGACGTCGTGGGGGGCTGCGAACAGGCCTTATTAGTATCCGCGGATGGTGTAGCATGGAAATCCCCGTACCTGTTAAGCAAAAGCCCTTTTGAACGGCCGTCTATGTCCCTGACCCCGCCCAGTAGGCCAATTTGCCCGCCCCTGTGCCTACTCTGCCTACGCCAAGCTTCTATATTCTCTCAGGACCACCCCTTGCTGATATGCCAGATTTTACCAAGGACAGCTTCAAACTCGTCATATGAAATTGAAGGTCAATCTTTATAGATACGAGCTCCTTACTCGGCAGCACACTACGCTCATGTGCCGACCATAGTGAAGTTATATTGGCAGAAGAAGAATGACGGACTTATACACATACTATTGGATAACTCTTGGAAGCAGGAAGGTTGCAACAATACCTGTATCCACAAACTCAGTATATGACACGCAGCGGCCTGGATGTGTGTAAAGAACTTATCATTCCTTGGTTGATAGTGACTTCTGTGGGAGTAGGAAGAATGGCGAGAGCATGCAAGGGGTAGCCCCCCAAGCTGTAGATATGGAAATACTTTGACAACAGTACGCCTGCTGTATGGTTCCCAGAAAGACTGCCACGAGTGTGAATTCAGGGCATCCCTTCATGAATGACGACACAGGCCATAGAGGCAAAACTTGCATCTGTTGGATGTTGTGAAGCAGATTCATAAAGCCCAAGCAAATCAAGTTCGCTCAACATGTCAATTTGGAACAGATCCTTTTTTTTTCAATGCTGTTTGCAGGAAATGCCCTGGAGCGTTTGCTCTTGAAGGAATCTTTGTGCTCATGACGCTTGCAGAAATGCTTGACAAGGCTTTGCTACTTGCGGTGATCTTTGACAGCACAGACCATTGGTTTGGTTGGGGGCTGACCCACCTCTGCAGACACACCCAGAACACAAGTCAAAGAAGTGGGCCCTGACGTCTCGACAGTTATTTTTGTCCTTGCACATTTGATATTTTTGTCTATTTCCACTGGGGGCGCTGCTCACATCACGACTAGCACCAATCCAACAATGCCAAGATAATGAGACGCCAGGGCCAAGCGATATTGAGTACAATACTCTTGTTGCATTGTATAGACTCCGCGGTGCAGGCCACCGCTGCTCATCCAGGCAATGATGCAACAGCCTCTCTCTGCGCCGCTAAGACGATCAACCATATCACGCATACCCTGCCCCAGCAATGCCTCAAGGGTAGCTGGACACGTCCAGTGAGTGAGCGACCGCCGGATCGAACGGATTCCCTCATCGATGGGCACCAGCATGGCGAGCCGCACCCACCCGAATCCACTACTACGGATGTCGAGACGCCGAGACGCCAGCAAGACAAGCCTATCTTGTCGTTTGAAGAATGGAAGGATCTGATGCTCCGTCGACACGGGCAAGATCCCGCAGATCTGCAAGAGCGGCAGCGGTCGGAACCCCCTCCGCGAGCAACTGAGACGGTTGATCTTGGGCTCGGCGGCACCTTTGGCGAGGAGGGCGAGATATCCCTCAACTTCGATGTACCCGCCGTCCCGACGCCGGAAGGCCCGGGAGCGTATGCGACCGCAACGGATGGATCGGAGGGTCTACTAGGTGACGATGGGACAGCGCACTACTTTCGCAGTAAAGACGCCGGCAAAACCTGCAAAGAAAGGTTCTCCTATTCGTCCTTCGATGCTGGGGCAACCGTTCTCAAAGCGAGCCCTGGAACAAAGAACCCCAAGGCGATACTTGTGGAAAACAAGGATTCCTACATGCTCTTTGAATGTACAGCTGATGAGAAGTACGTCATTGTCGAGCTGAGCGACGATATCCTCGTCGACACAGTTGTCCTTGCGAACTTTGAGTTCTTTTCCAGCATGGTACGACACTTTCGAGTCAGTGTAAGCGATCGGTATCCGGTCAAGCTCGATAAATGGAGGCAACTTGGCATATTTGAAGGGAAGAACGCAAGGGATATCCAGCCTTTCTTAGTCGAAAACCCGCAAATATGGGCCAAGTATGTCCGCATCGATTTCCTCACGTATTATGGCAACGAATACTATTGCCCTGTGTCACTCCTCCGTGTCCATGGAACGCGGATGCTTGAATCATGGAAGGAGACGGAGGCAATTCCTGAGGACGAGGATTCTGAGCATGAATCGGTGTCAAGGGGATATCTCGAAGCCGCGGCCCACGAGGGCTCTACTCACGTTCTTGGTTCCCAAGTGGCGGTGTCTGCCGTTCGTGACGCCTTCTTCCTCTTTGGCATTTCGCAAGCAACTTGTCCGGCGCCCCCCGTTGTCGAGCGGAGTGATACGGCCCTCCCCAAGCCTGACGATACGGTCCAGGGCGCGGCGGATGGTGCCGGTAAGACAGGCGTGACAACTGTGAGCAACAAGCATTCTAGGATCAAAACAACCGAGCCTCCGGCTAGTACCTATATTCGAGTTGACGCCAACGCCACTGCGTCAACCATAAGCAGCACCATACCCGCAGTATCCTCTGGTGAGAATCCAAGAAAGAGAACCGATAGTACTGTCGACACTCCCACGGAGACATCACATGCCAGCTCGTCTGCGTCTGAACCCCCTGTTCAGAGCAAGACCACCGAACCAGCCTCAACCCAACCAAAGAACCGAACAGCTACATCGAGTAGCCAGTCAACCCTACCCACGGTTCAAGAAAGCTTCTTCAAGACAGTCTCGAAGCGTCTCCAGTTATTGGAATCAAATATGACATGGTCTCTTAAGTATGTCGAAGACCAATCACGGTACATACAAGAAGCCCTTGTGCAGATCGAAGATAGAAGGCTCTCTGAGGCCGAGGCTCTCCTAGCCTCCCTCAACCGTACTGTGCATGTGGAACTAGGTGTTTTGCGTCAGCAGTACGAAGAGATTTGGCAGTCTACGGTCCTTGCCTTGGAAACACAGAGGGAACAGTCCCAGGCCGAGCTGATCGCGTTGTCTTCGAGGCTCAACGTCTTGGCAGATGAAGTCGTGTTCCAGAAACGCATGTCCATCGGCCAGTCTACTCTCCTGCTCTGTTGTCTCGTCTTGATCATCTTCTCTCGGTCGGTAACATACACCTTACCACTCGTCAACTGGCAACCTGCGTTTGGAAACACACTTCCAGGTAGTCCAAGAGTTTCGCAAGGGGTATCCCGTGCTGCGGCTCATACACCATGTGCCGGCAATACAGGAAGCCTTCAACCGCCTGCGTCCCAGCAGAATGACGAGTGCGACTACCGTCGTGCGGTTAAGGCGCCAATGGGCAGTGGCCCTCATCGACACGGGAAACACGACTTCAACGCCGACGATCAGGCAGAGTTATGTGATGCGTACGAGACACCGGAGGAAGAACTGTCCGAACAAATTGATCAAGAACATCCACCCCTCCCTTTCGACCTCCGTCAGGATGGGGCCGAAGACGATATCGCGAAGTTGGGTGATGTACGCGGGGTACGGGGCGATCGGAAGCCTTTGCCACCTCTGCCAGAGTAGCTGGACTGAAAGGCGTTGAGCGTTGGCGTGGGGAAGTGGCGGCTACCCACCACCACAATCACATGTACATTTTCGGCAGGCTTATTATCATGGAACCATCTTTCATGAACTCCATCAAATTTTGATGGGTTGCGCCGTGGGCTTCTCGTTGCGGCTACACTCAACCCGGTAAGTCTTTGGGACAACATCCGTTCCAAGGCAGGAGTGTGCCTCCCCCTATGCCACAACTCTCATAGCGGTGTTTATATGTCCTGCCCCTGATCTTCTCATGCCCAACGACTACTGCTGTCCATAAAGATGCTGGATAGCTGCCTCATAGTCGTATTCCTCCAGTGCTGCAAGTCTCGTACCACGATCATACTGCGAGCGCCTACGGCGTTGCTCGTCTCGGAGGTGCTGGCCTGCGTTTGGAGTGAAGAGTCCTACGTAGGCCATCATTCATAAGTCCTCATATCATCTCGATTGCTTGTGGGCGACACTCACCGACGTGCTCGGCATTCTCACAGCTTCTCTTCATCTTGGACTGGTTGTCGGGCTCGGGAAAGGCCTCCTCCTGCCCAGCAAGTTCAGGGTGTGGTCCATTGGACGTGAAATACAACTTCATATCCTTAGCCTTCGAACTTAGTCCGATAGTATGGCGCATTATGGCTCACCTTCGGCCGATAATGGGGTGCCTCGAGCATGACAGAGCTGTTCCGAAACTTCTGCACAAGGCAATCCTTTCCTTGAATGGCTGGGCCAGGTGGGCGTCAGCACTAATTGCATGCGGGCTGACGAGTGAGGTGCACTGACTTGCATACGATATCTCTGCCACCTTGTCACTCTTGAAACAGTTCCTTTGGACGGCTGTAAGCGTGTTGGCTGCTCTGGTCTGAAGATAGGATAACCTACCACCGTTGATTCCCACGAGCATTGACAAACTAGGGCTAAGGGTGAGTAGCGATGAATAGCGGGCAGGCTGGGGTAGGGTGGCACACACGTCGACAATGTCAAGGGGCTGCACTGAGTTAGCCCAGGGAGTAAAGTATCTGATGCACAGCAAGATGGGACTTACGTCGACGAAATTGATGAACGCGTACCCCACGCTGATGCAAATGGCATCGTAGTCAGCGGCGAGATGCTCCACCTTCTTTGAAATGCCAAAGTCGTCACTTACTTGCAGTCATTGGCAAAATCAATTCTCAAATACATGAAATCGTACTTTCCCCAACTGGATTCGTCAATGATCCGCTTCAGCATGGCCTGGTCAACTTTGTTCGGAATATTCCGGAGCATGATCTGGGTAATAAGTCAACAGGCAATACTGTTAAGGGGCTGGTTCAGAAACTTGCCGTTGTGCGCACGTCAGTCCCCTCTCTGATTCGGTGAATATCCACATGGTTGTGGTGGGCTGGGACCCCGTAATAAGGTCCTCTGCTGCCACGCGAAAGGTTCTGACGCCGGAAATCCAATCTACTGTTACCCAGAGTGTTTGTATATCGGCTCGGACTATCTGTGCAGTCTCGAGGGTGATAGGAATGACGGCTGGTCATCACCATACCCGTACACTGCTGAGTGTAAGATCGTTGTTCCTGGTTCGGAGAGTACGGCTGTGGCAGGAATCGCGGGATATGTGAAAGAGGATAGACGGGGAGCGAAGACTGAAGGCTTTGGATTGAGGAGGAGCCACGTGAGCAGTGAGGGAGTCCCGTAGGCCGGGTGGGCGAAAGGACGACCAGCTGGCCCGGCTGGGTCGTCCCCGGAACACAGCGACCTTCGTCATCGAGACCTTTGCCCAACAAGGCTTCATCCAGGCCATTTCCAGGGATGAAGCCTTCATTCGAATCCATCATAGTCTTCAGTTGGATACCCTGTAATGACGAGATATCAGCGATTTGATCACTGAGTAGCGGACGAAAGCATACCTCAACAATTGCGTCCGTGAATCTTGCAGCTGCTGCATAGGCGGCGGTAACATCACAATACTCCACCGTAGACCTGTAAGTTCCACTCTGGAACGACGATTGCTCGAGGATACAGAATATCTGGGCCTGAGAGTGAAGAAGCTGGTGGATGATGGCCTCTGCACGGTTATCATCAAGGTCGGAGCTTGAGGTAATGGACGCAACCACCGTAAGTTGGCCCTCTGATGAGAAGTAACCTCCACGGCGTGTATCAGATATCGTCATACCCGCCACATACTTCACGTCCCAGTCAACGCCAAACAGATGCGCATTAGTATACACAAGGCACGAATCCCGGATATCGGTGAAATATGCGGAGACATTGTCCCCGGCAGCCTGGACATGTCTGTTGCCCAGGAACTGAAACCCAAGGTTGCCTAATTTCTGCGTAGAAGTAATTGGTAAGCCGGAATCATGCATCCGTTGTAGAGCGCATGCGGACACACCTCGAGAAAACCTTGGACATCAGTCACCCCTAGCTTCCCTGCGGCAGGTGTGAATAGGAGATGGCGCGAAAGGCCCAGATGACTGCTCAAGTTATGAGGCGCGGATGGGAAGGGCGTGGGGGCAGTTGGTGCCGACAAATCCTGAGAAGATAAGTGTAGCTGGCGAAGAGGAGTGCCGAGGATTGGTCGAAAGGTGGACGCCGTTGGGGAAAGCTTCCAAGACCGCTGCTGTGGGCTTGCCATGGAAGAGCTGGAGGGAATATGCGTATCTTTATCCTGATTGCTAGGGTCATCAGGGATACCATGCGTTTCCAGAGGCGTCTTTTCACCCAAGGAGATCGTCGATGTTTCACTGAGCGAACTATCAGGGACTGTGAGCTCCTGGGATGAGAAAGAACGAGCTGAGGCAGGATTGCCTCCGTCCTGGAGTGGATTTTCCATTTCGTATAGGGCCACTATAGGGCCACAGTCGGTACTCTGAAGATGCTGGATGTTGTCTCCGGGGGTTGGCGACCTGGTTTACTCTGAGAAATCGCCGCTTGATGCTCGAATGCGGGGTGGAGGGTTGCCCACGATTCCGACCCAAGCACTGGCAAGTACAGAAGGGTATCCCGTAGATAACACTTTCCTGATACCGTCGCGGGAGCCGTCCGAGAATTTCGGTCACATGGAGAGTGGTGTTTCAGGATCACTTTCCGAGCGTCCAATGGTACGAAGACTGTTTGTTGCCTCAATGGGCGTTTTGACGGATGGCAAGGGAATGGAAGGAGTCAGCCGCGTGTGCCCGCGGCTGGTCTTGCCTCTCGCCCCCTGGTGCTTTCATCTCTCCCCAAACCCCACCTTCCCATTATCCACCTTAGCCATCGCACCTTCCCTACCTGTCTTGCCAACCATTTCTTATATTCGGAAACATAGATGGCTATTAAACAAAATATATTAATCGTGACTACAAGGGAAACACGAAGTGCAAAGGCCTAAGTGGTAGAGGAGAGTGATAAGAAGCTTACAGGTTACATATGAGAGTCGTGTTCCAGCACTGTGATGGTCGAGTCGCTTGTCGCGTAACCAAGGCGTGGACATGCGCGTCGAAATATTGGGAGACGTATACATGACGCGACGAGCACACGGATTCAGGTGACCCCCTTACATAATATCCAACGTCATCAACGGTACAAGTGGCATCCACCTCGGATCGGGCTGGATCACTCGGACACTGGAGAACCAGCGAGGTAATTGAGGACGCCACCACGACGATGTCGCGAAAAACGCTAGTGTACGAGGATTACCACAATGCAGTTGCTCAAGTAAGATTCCCTGAAGTCTTATGATTTCCCAAGTTAACAACTTCTTACAAAGGTCATATCGCCATCGTCCGACTCGGAGTTCATCGACCAGTTAATACCCGTCCTCAAAGACGCCTCCAGCACCAAACGCACCGCCGCACTCCTGCAGAGGCTCAACAGATACTCGGATGAGAGAGAGGCCGATATCGAGAAAATCGGCCTAACCAGACATGAGGAGTTTCTTGGTTCTGTCAACCAACTGCAGCATATTCGAGAAGACACCGTCGCTCTCACGGACGAGATATTGAAGCTCAACCAGTCCATCCAGTCTAGCACCGAGAAATTAGCCGAACAGAAGCAGGCACTAGTAAATACGAGAGCTATACGACAGAATATTCTTGACGCGTCAGATGCGCTCAGAAGCTCGCTGAGCATCCTTCATGCTGTCAACCAGTCCCACGATCTTATCCGGAAAAAGAAGTACTATGCTGCCCTCAAATCCCTCGAGGATCTCCAAAACGAACACCTCCTCCCAACCATCCAGAACAAGTATGCCACGCAACATAGACTTGCCGATATCATACAGAGATCGATCCCAGCTTCGCAGAAGGTTATCTCGGAAGCGGTGATGACAGACTTGAACACCTGGCTCTTCCGCATACGGGACATCACCCCATTCCTGGGAGAGGTGGCTTTTTATCACACTGAGCTGCGGCGGACAAGGCAACGGGAAAGAGTTGAAGGAAATAGATTCATGGGGAACTTCAAACTTAATTCCGCCATCGAGTTGGTGTCGGATGAATCGGAAGAGTTCGACGTTCTGGACAACGAAGAGCTTCAAGTCGACTTTACCCCGTTATTCGAGTGTTTACACATATGCGAAGCCCTTGGTCAAAGCGACAAGTTCCGAAGCGAATACTCCGCCACGAGAAGGCAGCAGAAGGACTTACTGCTTCCCAGTGCGGTGGGACTACTTGACGACGATGAATCATCAATGAGTAGTCTCCTAGAAGGTATTGCTGGGTTTGCCATAATCGAGAAAGCGACTATGCGGCGGGCACCCCAGCTGAGGTCTGCAGTTGATGTGAGCCGGTCTGCCTCCCTTGACCTATGACTCAAAACATACTCACGCGGACTCGATAGGTTGAGGACCTCTGGGATTCAATGTGCCAGGCCGCAATCAATCTTACATCAAAAGCTCTCAATGATGTCACGGATGCTGAGGTACTACTGAAAATAAAAGGCTTCATATCCCTTTTTATTCAAACCATGGAAGTAAGGAACCCGAGACTACCTTCTGCAGTCGTTTTACTAATGCATTATCTATTAGGGTTGGGGGTATTCTGTTGCCATGTTGGACAGTTTTCTCCTGATGCTCTTCCATAAGTATGCCGAGCTTCTCAAACGCCGATTCAGTGACGATTTTCAAGAGGTATGCTACGCCCTCTGACCTGTCGTTTGCACATTCCGCCTGGCTAATCTGATAGCCTGCTAGATTGTATCGACAGATGACTATATGCCAATGCAAATCCAATCCCCCGAGGAGTACGAGAAGGTGGTCAACGTTAGCTGGTTTTCTCAAGACAAGCCAACTAGTGAACTGAGGTAAGGAGCAGAACGAGATACTGGTAAAGAGGCGGAAGATTGTTAACTGCCCCTAGCTTCCCATGCGTCCTACCATTTTCCCAAATGTATCCTCTCTGCTGCATTGATATACGGCACTTTCTGAACCAATTCTACTTCTTCTCCGATGATCATTTTCAGCACCCGAATATCATCGACGAAACACTCCGCAAGGTATTACTGACTTTCCGCCGAACAATTCTGTCGTCTTGTATCGTCTAGTATTGACGGATCACACATAGGCCCTTGACGACCTCCTTGTCGAAAAGGTCTGCCAGTCGTTGGTCGAGCGACTCGGATCGCAGTATCTTGGCCAGATTGTCCAGATTCTCATTAACCTTGAGCATTTCGAAATCGCTTGCCAGGAACTTGAGCAGCTTCTCATTCGTGCTCGATCATCGACTTCTGCCGGTGAGCCGGTGGCTTTGAACGCTACCGAGCGTTTCCGCAGTAATAAAAAAACGGCGGAAAAGCGCATTTTTGAGCTCGTCAACACCAAGATTGACGACCTCATCGACACTGCTGAGTATGACTGGTAGGTTCAACCCCTCTTTCACTCTGGTCTGAGACGTTGTGTGCCGAGTTAACCCCTTATCCAAGGATGACAAACACAGTCGCAACCGAGCCAAGTAGCTACATGCAGACCCTAACCCGGTATTTGTTGAACATTATGAACTCTACCCTGCTTGGGTTACCCCGAGAGATCAAAGAGTTGATTTACTTTGACGCCCTGAGCCATGCGGCAAACCGAGTCCTGGTAGTGACCCCCACCCGCCTCTCCCCACTTAGCGCCTGTAGTTCCATACTCATCTCTGCGATTTAGGCCCTCCCCCTATCTTCTGAAGTGAAATATATCAATGCGAATGGCGTGGGCGCACTTGCCAAGGACGTCCAGCATCTCACGGACTTTGTCGATAGTCTGGAGAATGGCGCCATGCTGAGGGAGAATCTCGACGAGTTACAGCAAACAGTCAACTTGCTCCAGTCTGACAATCACGATGAATTCTTCGACATGTCGACAAGGAACAAAAAATACGGCCGAGTTGATGCGATGAACGGCCCGATCTTATTAGAGAAGTACGGTATCCCTGACGTACAACTTGGGCGGCTGGTGATATGCTGACTTGCACTCTCTTACTGCTAGACTCACGTCAGCCGCTCAAGGCTCAAGCCGAACCGCTGCACTGGCCAATTTCTCGTCCCGCTTCGGCATGAAGTAGAAGCACACGTCCAGGGTCAGTCACCGTCCACCCCACGGAATTGTTCTTGGTACCTGTGGAGCGACGAATTGGATGGCACTTAATGAATGTTATCTGACATGCTATGTCGATGAGGTATCAGGGTTCTATGAAGCGCACTACAGACTACCGCTGCCTAATCTTATGTCACAGCAGTCTTACCCCGGTATCATCACCTGCCGCCCTTATCTGCAACTCAAGACTGAAGGCTCTGGTCAAACTCTTCGGAGGACATCTGACCCTACAAAACTCATTAGCGGCAGAGAACACGACACGTATGGTTGGCTGTTCAGCCTACCTGTTGAGGCTGCATGGTCGAATAACCATACATGCCTTCGATCTCGCCATACATTGGCGGTTGGGCTTGACCGTATGGCGCGGAAGGCCCTGCCTGTACCTGCCCTGGGTACATGCTTGATTGCCTGTAATCTTGGTCCGGGGCCATGCCGTGGCCAGCAAGATTGTAATCGGTAGGACCCATCGGATGCGTTGATGCTGGGTGGCCTGGCTGAGCCAAGTTCGCATGCTGGCCTGGCAACTGCGATGTGCCTGGTGGCGCAACGGGGATGCCTTGAGCGCCAGGGTTGGGCTGTGCGGCGGCGCGCTTGGCGTGCGCGGAGGCCTCCTCGCGCGGGACGATGTCAATTAGAAAGTCAAACATATCGGACTTGCTGAGAGCAGAAGCGATATCGGATCGCTGAAGAGTTCGACGTTTGTTCTCTTCTGCATGGATCCAGGCTCGCATGGTGAGCTCCGTGATGAAGATGTCGCATCCCTTGGCAAAAAGGATGGGGGCTTCGGCAGAGATCATCTTGACCTCTGGGTCCGCCTTCATAACCTTCTTTATCCTAGCAAGCGGCAGCTGGTGAAGCTTATAGTCATGAGTGTCGCTCTCGAGATGGTTGATGGTGTGTTGCCAGTACGTCGTCAAGATATCCTTGTATTGGCCTGTGAGTCCCTGGTGCACCTAATCGCACCATAAATCATCAGCATGAATTGTGAGCTTATAAATGAGATTTTAACAGTCACAACCCACATTCGCCCATGGTCCGGTGTACAGATCGGCCGGGGCAAACCCTTTGGCCGCAAGCTGTTTATGTAGTCAGTAAGACGCGGTATTGTTGCGACAAGGATGCAGTTTACATACTGCGGCACAGGCACCTGCGAACTATGTGTTAATAACTCATGCTTATCTTATATGCGAATAAGAATCCTAAAGAGCACGTCTTACCATAGTGACCCCCTTGGGTAGTATCGTACACAGCCTGCTGCCGATTGTCTTGGGAATGAGAGGGTGCTGAGGTGTGCTGCGGGTCCATGATGGCTGACGGCGACGTACAGTGGGACGTCGAACTCGGGTATGGCGGGGTTTCCCGTGGAACGAAACAGGTTGTGAGTTATCAATCTTATAAAGTACGTAACTGTGTTTCGGTTGGTGGATGGGAATGAGATAAGTTCTCTCGGGCGCGCTTCGATGTCCCCCGATTGACAAGGCGCGGCCCAACGATGCGGGCATGTCAGTCAGCGGAGTATTATCGCCCGGTATTTAGACGAATATATTCCGAGTGGAACCTCAGGCCACGATGACCCACCAAACGACGGCGTGGTTTTTTTTTTCCCGCCGTTCACGCGCTATGCAAAGCTTCTCTGACCCTGAAAGGTCAAGAATGGTTTTATCATTCAAAAACATTTTTTCTCTCTGCGGCCCCCATGGAGTTGTCTGGCTCTACAGTGGATGACCTCCTGCGAATAGCAGAGCAGCGCCTATCACAAAATTGCTCGTCACAACCTGCCCACCTCGCCGACCAGAGCGATACGGAAGCTCAGCAACCCATTGTTGGCGATGGAAGCAAACCTATAGCAACCGCTGGACTAGAACCTAGGGTTGTGTCTGCGAAATCTACCCAGAAAGTAAGCAACATCACTTCCAGCCTGTGCCGCCCACACATTTGCTTCTGTCGGGTGATGAGAACCCATTTGACATCTGATGCTAAAGGTGAGCCCGTACTGGGCCTCGCCTCGGCACTTAAGCATGATGTTTCTATTTCATAGTTACTCTGACTTCCCTCCCCACCCGGCCATGTTTTCTTATTGCCACACTCTCCCGTTCTGCGCTAACTCTACGCCGCCAACCTAGATAGATGATGCTGGTTCGTCATGGTTTGGCCTCCCCAGGACCAAACTCACGTCGGAGCTGAAGCGTGACTTCCAAGTTCTCCGTCTTCGTGGGGCTCTCGACCCGAAAGTCCACTACAAGAAATCGGCCGTGAAATCTCTGGTACCCCGATACTCTCATGTGGGAGAGGTTATCGAAGGTCCGACAGAGTTTAACAGTGCTAGATTGACCAAGCGCGAACGTAAGACGACGTTTGCTGATGAAGTGCTCTCGGCACAAGGGTTGAAAGAGAGGTCAAAATCCAAGTATTCGGGCATTCAGAAGCAAAAGAGCAGCGGCAAAAAGGCTTACTACAACGCACGTCGCCGCCAATCTCGCGCATGAGGCTCTCTTCCGAGGCTATTCTCCGTATTTGGTCATAGTATTCTGGCGTTGGTGGGACACGGGGTACATATTATCTAGCGAACTTCTTCCCAGCTTTTCCCTCCATTGTGCGCTTAGGACTAAGGTAGACAGGCGTCTTGGCAAGTTGGGGCCTTTCGATCGCCTTGCGGTGCGTTGGTAGAAACTAGTAATGCATATGGGGTGGCGTAAATGATGTGCCCTTGCTAGCATCGGCCTGCATGTCCCTGTTGGCTGGGGTTCTTGAGAGCCAGGCGCTTGTACCTATGCCAACGCCGGGATACCGGCAGTAATAATTCGCGTCGAATGAGAGGGGAGGGGAATCGGTGGCCATACATTACTTCTTGAGGTACAGAAGTACGAGCCGACCCGGGCACACTGCTCTTGGTGAATCTGATACCTGCTCTTCTTGCTGAGCGCCGGGATTGGTGAGTGCTCTTTAAGGTTGGAGTTGCCGGCTTGCTTATGTCATAGCCTCGTGTCCACTTTTGCAGGGACGAAAATCAGCGCGATCTCGAACGAAAGGAAAATAGCGGTTTTGCGCCGAAACCAACTTTTTGCAGAAGGCAGCCATGTCATTAACACCAATGGGCCCGACATCGTGCTGGCGGTTACAAGGGCTAATGGTAAGTGATCATATCTTCTCTGATTTCGCTTTTGCTCATTTGTTCCAGTGTCGCCGCTTCACAAGGCTCCCCGCCTCGGTTTCAACGCCCCAAAGGTTGGCTGGGCCCCGAAGACTATTGTATGTTCTAGCGGCGCATGCAGACCGAATATGTTTCTTCTGACGCTGAGCCAATGCAGTTCCGAGGGTGCTTCTGGGTCGCCCAAGCCGTCCGTTTCGAGCAGCGATAGACCCTCCAAAGCCCCTAAACGACCCGTCACCACTTTGCGCTATCCCAGAAGTGTAGAGGCGCTCTACCTTCGACCACTACGACGTGAGACAGAGTATGGCATTCCCTCATGCGACCTCCAGCTTCGTTCATACAGCGTCCGGAGCCTGGAGTTCTTCTCCGACTTTGCTCTGCGAGCGGCATACTACCTAAATCTCCCGGCATTTGGGCCCATCCCGCTCCCTCGAATCACGGAACGATGGACGGTCCCAAGGAGCAATTTTATCTTCAAGAAGTCGCAGGAAAATTTTGAGAGGATTACACTACGGCGCCTGATACAGATCCGCGACGGGAATCCAGAGACGGTCCAAATGTGGCTGGCGTTCCTTCAAAAGCACGCTTACTCCGGTGTCGGCATGAAGGCGAACATATGGGAATTCAGCAAGCTTGGTCAGTCCCATCCCCCAATCCCCTTGGTCTCATTGCTGAGAACTTATGACGCTAACGTGGCCATCACGGTCGACAGGCATGAGCCAGGCTATGAAGGACAGCGAGGCGCAGGTGGCGAAGGAGTTGGAGGAAAGCTGGGCTCATTTAGGCCAGAGGCGCTCTGTTGGCTCGCCGGAGGCGATCGAGGAGCGGCTCAGGGCAGGGCGGTCGCGAACAATGGGTTCCTAAACTAACTTAGAACCTCGCCCCAGGCGCAAGCCCGCCTCCAGGCGCCTCATCGTTCTACGGGTGGTCATATAGAGTGTAGGATACGTGCAGTTTTTTATAGAAGGGAATCAGAGCCCATGTTGCTTCGCAGCTTTCGATTGTGAATCGGCTCTTTAATCCAGCTTCGGACCCGTGGGACGGGGATTACGCCCGTAACAGGAAAACACTCGATAATGGAATTCCATGTAAAACGTGTAACGGCCCACTCTGTATTTTGGTCACGCTCATTAGCTGGAAGACTAATTTCAATCATACCGACTCACGCAACGCCTTTTGCAGCTACAGCTCATATCCGAACGCAATGCTGTTAAGGTTATTACGTTCGCCCCGGCTTACCCTGGGCATCCAGCACCAGGTTCCAGTGCGCCACTTCAGCGAGCGGCGTGTGATTTTTTCCGGCATCCAGCCCACAGGGACACCTCATATTGGCAACTACGTCGGCGCTATACAGCGCTGGGTTCGTCTTCAGGATGAGCCGGCCGAGCGTTCGGATCTGTTGTACTCAGTGGTTGACCTCCACGCCATCACCATGCCGGTCGCCCCCGAGACCCTCCGGCGCCGCAGGAGGGAGGCGATGGCTTCGCTCCTAGCTGCCGGCATCGATCCGGACCGCGCAACCCTGTTTTACCAGTCAGATGTATGCATTTGAAGAGGTGATAGTCCGCCTGAAATCTTTCTTCAAATTGAACGCTAACCTTGATTACCTTTTCAGGTTCCAGCCCATTCAGAGCTGATGTGGATACTTGCTTGCAGGGCATCCACGGGCTATCTCTCGCGAATGACACAGTGGAAGGTAAGCAGGTAGTGGCTCTCGCGCACCGCGGCAAGTGTCCCCTGACCCCGAAATAGTCGAAGTTGTCGGTGTCTTCATCGGCGACTGTTGCGGATGAGGAAGTGAAGGCCTCATTAAAGCTCGGTCTCTTCTCCTATCCGGTGCTACAGGCTGCAGATATCTTGGTGTATAGGTATGATGACTCTCGCCGCGATCGCTGGTAGCCATGCTAACGATGCCTCTAGGGCAACTCATGTCCCCGTTGGTGACGACCAACGCCAACATCTAGAGTTCGCGAGGGAGTGTGTGACCAACTTCAACAGCACCTACGGCAAGCACCTGGTCCCTCCTGAGACCCTCTCTTGTGAGCACTTACGCCCCGGTAGGAATGACTCGGAATCGTAACTCAGCCCTATAGCTCCCGATCTACGCATCATGTCCCTACAGAGCCCGACTCAGAAAATGTCCAAATCACACAAGAGTCAATGGTCGCGAATACTAATCACTGATACGCCCGAGGAGATCAACAAGAAGGTAATGAGCGCCGTCACCGACGCTGATAACTTTGTATCATACGACCCTGTTGCCCGCCCCGGAGTAGCTAATCTCTTGCGCCTTCTCTCATACTTCGACGAAGGTGGTCGGACACCGGAGCAGCTAGCATCGGAGCTTTCGTCTGCGAACGCGGGACTTGGTATGCTTAAAAAGCGCGTGTCGGAATCAATCATCATCGCGATGGGTGGTATCAGGGAGCGGTACATACGATACCTTGCTGAAGATGACGGCGGATTCATCGACCATGTTGCAGCAGAGGGGGGACGAAAGGCCCGGAATAGAGCCTGCGAAACAATGGCCATTGTGAAGGGAGCGATTGGGCTCTAACGCTGCTCTTGCTTGCCACTTGGCGAACGGCTCACATGTGCCCCTGTTTCGTGTACGACCAGTGCAACCTGCGACTTTGCCGGCTTGCCGCAGTGTGAGATTGCTTCATAAACAGACGTTGCCAAAAGCCCTCGCGGGCTTTTCTTCATGTAGCATAGCTGAATTTGCTTCCTCTCGATGACACCCAAAATTCCCTCACCACCTGGTTCGTCATTCTTCCTCCGCGCAGGCTGTTCCAACGTCAGCTGGTCGCCTAATCCTAGGAACGGATTCCGGTGTCGTTCTCTTACCTGATTACTTTTCGTAGAAATGCCAGTTTGTCCTTCTCTGACACGTTCTGGCTGGGGAAACTTGGGTGAAAGAGCGCGGCGTGCATCCAGCTTTGCGCCGACGGATGCAACGAGGCCAGCTTCTTCAGGGGTTCGACGAGCTTATCAAGCTCGCTCCGAGAAGCACTGCCGCCGATATTTCTGATCAGGGACAGAGTCACTGGAGGACCCATTTCAACCATGGCTTGGCTGATGAGTTCTTGGTACTCCGGATACTGCGGTTTGTGAGAGGCGAAGATCGCCTGGTCTGGTCAGTCGCAATGCAGTCGCACTCCCCATCCGCCTAGCTCGGCATGACGGCTGTACTCACCCAGAATTCCGCGGCTGTTGCTTTGGGCAGGGGCTCTTGCCCATCAAGTACATGGAGTGTGAACGTGAAAAAGGAGACCAAGGGGTCTCTCTGTTCGGGTTGTAGAGGGACGCCGGGATCCTTCGTGAAGAGCCTGCAAACAAAATCGATGCCGTTTTGCGACAGCTCGGGGTCCGCGTCAACGGCTTGCATTGTCAGAAAGGCATGATAGTCAAAGATTAGAAAGGGACGCGCACCTGGGAGCTCCCGAATAAGCCCAATTACCCAGTTCATGAGACTAGTCATGATGGCCTGCCATCCCGGAGTTTGGGGCGATTTTGAGCTAACGAAGGAGCACGCCGCGCTCACAAGAGCCCCAATCCTAGGCGTAGAGAGCCCGTGTTGCGTCAAGTAGTTGCCAACCACGTCGGGCGGGAATACAAACGGTCCAGGTGTCGTTTCCGTAAAGCCGGCCCTGAAAACGCCGCAGATGGCTTCAACCGCCTCCCCGCTGCTCGTGAAGGCTGCCCGCAGCTCCGACATGACAGTGATGATGCGAACATGGACAGATTCGAGGTGTTCTGAGTCTGCGTTTCCACAGCGTGCGTGACCATGAGACTCAACATCAACCGGTATTTCGGCTGGTGCCTGTAACCCCTTACCGACGGCGACGAGGCACCGAAGGACGCGGATGCCCGTATGCAGCGCAATTTCCCCTGGGGGAACGTCCGATAAACACTTTCTTCCACAGCGGTATAGCCGGGGATCGTCACTAACAGCACCTGTATGGGAACTGCCGGTGGCGAGAAGACAGGCTTCCACATCCTCGAACAAGACGTCAAGAAGTTGGTGAAGTACCGTCGCCTGAGCTCCTGGGTCGTCGATGGCTTGGATAATCGCACCTATGGCACCAACTATTCGTTCGTTCGCCAGGCAGTCGACTTGTCTTTGGTTGGCAATCGTCCGGTATTCTGCCACAAAAGTACTTGCTTCTGGAACCAGTGCAGGCCTGCATGACCGACAGAGTCTATAGATCGATTTCGAGGCTGCCCCGCCCAGGAGTGAATCGTCCATGACCGAAAATAAGAGATTCAGGGCGTTCGGTAGACGAGATGTGTTCCGCTCGAAGTAGTCAGCGTATTTCTCTATGAGGGCGATGCACGACTGCCGGGTTCGCATGGGAATGGAGCTATCGCATGGTTGCACCATGCTGAAGAACTCGGGGGAGAACACAGCGACGAGAAGCTCGTCGCAACTCGGCGATCTTGAGACGCACTCCGCCAATGCACCAAGGCAGAACGCCGCTGCCTCCAATTCGACCCATCGGGCACTAGCCACGGTCTGCAAAATGAGGTCCGTAAATATGGCAACAAGATCCCTCCCAAATATGGCATGCGTCGCTTGTAGGAGGTCAGCCACATCTTTCCTTGCATCCATGAACCCCTCGCGGTCAGCGGAATCCCACTCGGTAAAAACGTCGGGCGGTGGAAGCGTTATTTTGGAATATGCGTAGTGGACTGCACTGCTGGCGTACTGCTTGAGATCATGGATAGACTGTCTCTCACCCCCGTTGTCATCAGAGAACACCTCCTCAGCTACAGTCTCAACAACCGCTGACCAGAACTCAACGGTAGGGACGAATATTCGATCCTCTACAACTGGATATCCTTTCACCGTCAGGAGCCCGCATAATAGCTCTAGTAGCTGGTGTGAGCGCGAATCACGAGTCTCGGACAAGAAACTGTCCATGCGAGAGTCGCCTAGCGCTAATAGAAAGAGACCAAGTTGGACACATTCCACACTATCATCCCCCTGGACTAGGCGAGTGTAGTAATCTGACGCCAGCGGTGTTCCGCAAAAGACCAGGAGCATGGAGACATGCTGGGTTGTCAGGAAGCCCTGGTGACTGGATAGAAGCTCCGCGAAGAGCTCCATGACTGATGAGAAAACCTCGCTCGAATACGAGGAAATTTCCAGCACAACCGGCAAGAGACTCTGAAAGGGGACTAGGAGCGGGTCACCGCGGGAGAGCAGACGGTGAGAGAAGGTGATCCATGCCTAGTGGCAGAAAAGCTGGTAAGCAGGACACGATCGCCTAGGCCAAGTATACAGATTACGGAACGCAGTGGGGTATGGAGGTGAACGGCGTACCAGAAGACATTTAACGGAGCGTTGCTTCAGTGAGAGCTCCGGCGTGGTGTTTCCCGACCCCCGGCTCAGCCCGGTCGATATCAACTCGGCTGCATCATGCATCGAGTCACGAATACACTGATAGATACTTAGGCTTTTACCAAGCCGTGAGTATGAAGAGCGAGGTCATGGGAGGAGTTGGAAAACATACTGCCTCTCCGAGTTTACGTCCACTTTGCCGGATTCTTCGACAAGGTCAGTTGCAAATACCACTGCAGTCTCCAGCACTCGCGGTTCGAAGACAGGATGGGCACCCCAAAAGCCAGCGATCTCTTCGGCGTTGACGTGCCGCCGAAGGTAGAGACTACAGAGTAGGCGGCGAAGACAGGGATGTCCATGGGCTGGGAAATGGAGGCAAAACACGACCAGGGCGGACGAGAGCTTTCGAGTGACAAGGCTACTGGAGCCCTCAATGGTCGACTCTACGAGCCACCCCAGGATACTGGTAAACAACTCGTCCGCCTCTTCGTGGCCCAGCGAGGCGCTGCAAGAGGGTATCTTTTATCAGCACAGCCCGGCCGTTGCGGGGAGAAAGAGAACCGGGTTGCTGGAGTTTCGGGACGAGCCTTGCATACCTGTCCGTGTTCAACTTCACTATAAGCGTGAGTGCGCCGAAAAACCTGACCTTCTCATTTTGCCGGGCCAGCAGTTCACGGGCAAGGATCCAAGCCTGGGACGACTTCTGCAATCGTTGCAGTATGTCCTGAATGCTCGCTACGGCTGTCGGCGGTATGGGGTCATAGAGCTTCAGGATTAGCTGGACCAGGAATGCGGTTAGCATGGCTCACGGGATGTAAGATGGGTCGAAGGAGGACATGCTTACCCCTTCAACTTCGTCGATGGATGTTGGTTCCGGAATGGAAAGATTGTCGAGCATGGTGACCGGATAGGCGGTGACCCTGGGGAATACGCGGGCGGAACCTCCCGCCTCGCTTGATGGGTTGAATGTTGTGCCTTGGCGATGGGTTCTTAAGGAGCTGGGGTACTGCTTGTATTATTGGAATCAGTCTTCACGGATGCGGCCAACGTTAACCGGCGTGAGACTTGGTGGTGAAGTGGGGCCGGTGTGCTGTGGACCCGTGGCTGCCATGTGAGTTGTCGCGCCGTAGCGGTCTTCAATATGTTAGAGTGAACGCCTATGAGCAGCATCATTGTCATGTTTCACTAACGCAGATAGCTGCAACCAGGGAGAAATATCCCTAGCAGAGATGTACTAGCACCCGATGACTGCTCCCTGTTTAACGAGGTTCGCAGGGGATCGGTGGCATTGCAATACTCTGTTAAGTACCTTTCTTATCTCGGGGGTTAGAGGGGAACTGGATGATGAGCTAGCTTGCAAACTGATAGGGGGCTACCCCACTTCGTCTCCAGTGAAGCTCTGCGTAACCAAGCTAACGCCGTCCTCCAAGCTTCTTGCCTGACTACCTGCATACGCACAGTCTCAGAAGAACTCGGCCAACAACACAGAACAGAACGTCCCTACCCCGCAGCAATCAAGACCCACGCCGTCACCGACGCCTCTTTTTCAACTCCTCACACTCCTCATCGCGTGATACCGCATGTGGCGCTTTCAGCTCCGCACTCTGACACGGAAGCATCCGACACCACAATTTCCACGCAGAGCGTCGAGTCCCTGGGTAGCACGAAGCCGGCACCGACCATCCCCGCAGTACTCTCCTCCTGCCCGACGCAAACACACGATGGCACAAGCACAAGAATCGGGTGACAGCTCCCTGCCAATACATGGTAGCCCACACAAGACCCCGACGGTTACTACTGAACGCTTGGTGAAGCTGAGAGGTCTTATGAAGGAGCGGAACGTGGATGTGTATGGTATGATGACTATCTATGGTTCGGCTATGTACATTTGCTCCCGCGCTCTGACACCTCCCAATTTCACAGTTATCCCATCGGAAGACTGCCACGCCTCGGAGTATATTGCGGACCACGATGCGCGTCGCGAGTATATTAGTGGATTCACTGGATCTTCTGGCTGTGCTGTTGTTACTGCCGACAAAGCTATATTGGCCACTGATGGTCGCTACTTCTCTCAAGCATTAAAGGAACTCGACAACAATTGGCAACTGCTGAAGCAGGGGACGCAGGACGTGCCGACGTGGCAAGAGTGGTCCGCGACTGAAGCGGCTGGGGGCAAGACAGTGGCGGTTGATCCTACACTTATATCCGCGTCAGCTGCTGAGAAGCTTGCCGAAAAAGTCCAACGCGCTGGCGGGAGGCAGTTGCGAGCCTTGGAGGAGAACCTCGTCGACCTCGTGTGGGTGTCTGGGCGTCCGGATCGCCCGTCCCATCCAGCATTTACCCTCTCCGGCACATTCGCTGGGAAAAGTGCCGGAGAAAAGCTCTCAGAGCTTCGTCGGGAGCTAGCAAAGAAGAACTCGCTCGGCCTTGTTGTATCCGAGCTTGATGAGGTAGCGTGGCTCTTCAACTTGCGGGGATCAGACATACCCTACAATCCCGTCTTCTTCTCCTACGCCATCGTTACGCCCGACTCGGCTGTGATATACATCGATGAAAAGAAGCTCGACGCCGGAGCCCGCTCGCACCTGGAGGCGAATGACATAACGGTCAAGCCGTACGGTGATATCTTTACCGATATCAAGAGCTTGTCGGGTGGGCCAGAGCAGCATGAGGCTGATTCAGACGGCCAGCCTCCACACTTCGTCATATCTACTAAGGCCTCCTGGGCTTTGAAGCTTGCCTTCGGCGAGGGTGCGAATGTCGAAGAGGTTCGCAGCCCAATTTGTGACGCGAAAGCCATAAAAAACGCGACTGAGATTGAAGGCATGAGGGCATGCCACGTAAGAGATGGTGTCGCCCTTATTGAGTTTTTCGCTTGGCTAGAAGATCAGTTGGTCGCTCATAAGGCCACTCTGGACGAAGTTGCCGCGGCAGACAAGCTAGAGGAGCTACGTAAAGGCAAAAAGAACTACGTGGGGTTGTCTTTCAACACGATATCATCTACCGGTCCCAAGTGAGTTCAAGATGGACTACTCTTAGTCCCTTCCTGGCCAACGGCGGCACGCACGAGGATTTACATCCAGTTTCACCTCCGGATCTGACGTGTTTGTCCTCTAGCACGGCAACCATACATTACGGCCCAAAACGCGGTGAGTGCTCTGTGATTGACCCTGGTGCGATATACCTCTGTGATTCAGGGGCGCAATACAGGGATGGCACAACCGATGTGACTCGGACGCTACACTTTGGCCAGCCGACTGCCTTTGAGAAGCGAGCATATACGCTTGTGCTGAAGGGCCATATTGGGTTGGACGCAGCTGTGTTCCCGAAGGGAACAACCGGTTTTGCTCTGGACGCGCTAGCGCGGCAACATCTTTGGGTAGACCAATCCCTCCCTCATACCCCCGAATGACAGCAACCGTTCTTTCGGCCGCTAACCTGTGTCTCTAGCGCGAGGGCATGGACTACCGCCACGGCACTGGGCATGGCGTGGGATCGTATCTTAACGTCCACGAGGGCCCTATTGGTATTGGCACACGCATCCAGTACACCGAAGTTGCGCTGTCGTCCGGCAATGTTGTATCCATCGAACCCGGGTATTACGAAGATGACTCCTTTGGAGTGAGGCTGGAGAATCTTGCCGTTGTGAAAGAGGTCCAGACGAATCGCTCATTCGGAGATAAGCCGTATTTGGGTTTCGAGCATGTTACTATGGTTCCGTTTTGTCGTAATCTCCTAAACCCGGACCTCTTGACCGAATCCGAGAAGGCATGGCTCAACGCCTACCATGCTGAGGTTTATGCGAAGACGAAAGACTTAGTCCAGACCAACGCTGTCGCCCTTTCTTGGCTAGAGAGAGAGACGCAACCATTTTAATAAAGGGACAACCATCATGCCCTAGAAGTGTACAAAGGCTGCAAGCATCAAGGTAGTGACGAACGTCACCTTGAACACGAACTTCTCCCCAGTCTCATTCCAATGGCCCATGTATGAAGCTCGCACAGCTCTTTGGAAAACGGGCCAACCAGTAAGCCCGTGTCTTGAAGCCACCTGTCAAGAAGAAGCGTTAGGCATGTCACTGGCGGAAAACCTCTATGACCTACCAGCAAGGTCAATCCGACGAGGCCTGATATCAAGGCAAGAACTGGTGAGAATATCCTGAGAACAACCCCGGCGCATAGCCCTAGTCACCACGTGTCTCGATTAGAAACAAATACCAAGGTAAATGAGGACTGATGGGGCACGGCTTACCCGCAAGACTGCCGGTGGCGAACTGGTTAATGGTGCGGGGGCTGACTAGGAGATGCTTCCTTGCATGGGGCCTGTTGACAAATTGGGGTCTTTCGTCGCATTTTAACGCCCGCTCTCTTGTAAACAGGGAGGCAACGCCCAGGGTTGAGATTGCGCGGATGGCGGTAACATGGCCTCGTCCAACCATCATTCTAGAAAACACGGATGCCATCACCGTTGGATGCTTTCGGAGGACACAAGGAGTACCGAGGTAGGTCTTCAGTGTATATTGAGGCCTCGTTGTTATTTATCGGATGGCAGGTCCAATGAAGAAGGCGATTTTGGGCAGTTTGAATTGGCAGTCTGTCATTCAAGCTCATGTTCAATTGTTGGACGGCTAGTACAGGAACGGTGAGCCGCCGTGGTGGTGACGTAACCAAAAAGCTCATCGCAGTTTCCTTAGGCTCGATTGCGACGCGAATCAACCGAAACTCGCCGTCTCAGCATCCGGCTCAGTCACTAAGCCGAGCATTCTTCGAGCATTCTCATCTATTAGGTACGTTTAAGCCACGATGAATCGGGTACAAGTTCACCAGCTCAACATTATGTACAACGACTGCCGTAAACCCCACCATATTACCAAAAGCAAAAAACACCTTGATGCACGGGTATGTAACCATCTCCGAAAACCAGCCAGAATAGCCCTATAACTCCGTTGCCGCGTTGAGGCGAACCCAAAGCCCAACTCTACCATGCGTCACATACGCCACAAGCTAGCCCATCCCTCCCCAAACACCTCGTATTCTCCTTGCCAATTGGATGTCCTTTTGCATGATAGTGACTCGCTTCGCATGTATCGCGCATAGGTTCGTATCCTCAAACAGATGGACAAGGAAGGCCTCGGCAGCTTCTTGAAGGGCCATTATGGCGTGGGACTGCCATCTGAGCTCTTGATCGGGAGGCAGGAATGATAACGCAATTTCGCGGACCTTGAAAAAAAGGGCAAATAAGTTAGCAACTCGGACCCAGGTGTACGACTCTAGATTCTTAGAATGCCGAGGTATAACTCACCAATCTCGCAAACGGAAGCTTCAAAAGAAGTAATTTTGTGCTGTTCTGATACTGCCTGATCTCTCGAAGCGCCACGGTCCCGGGCCGGTATCTCCTCTTTGCCTTGTATGGGATAGGGTCACCGGCTTCGCAACGTTAGGATAGAGCAGGAAGTAGTCTGCATTGGTTGGAGACTTACGGCGAACTCCACTTGTCCTCGAGGGTTTGGGCTCGTTGAGTGACCTCCGCCCTTTGACAACCGGCCTCGGCATCCCGGCAACACTTAACGTGATATAATCAAGAGAACGACAAGCGCGGTGTCGTCGTTGTTGGAAGCAATTGCGAACGCGTAGAAGAAAGTGCGTTAGGATGAAAACCTGATAGTAAAAGGCAAAACGGCCTTGGTCAAATACGGTTTCCTCGGGATGTAGGGATAACAGCGGCGGAGGAAAGCATTTAAATGGTAGGTCCTCGAGGACGTGACGAGACGCGTTAATGGTCAATGAAATTGGCGCGCATTTCCCAGCCCCGCGATTTTCGTCGGAATGTACTAACAGTGTTAACTTATAGTATATCTTCTAATAGTAACTGTATATAATTAAACAGTTGTACCTTTTAGGTCAGCGGGGCTGGGGTTCCGTTCCAATCGATAAGCATTTGCCAAGAAACAGCGCCCTCCCAAATGATGATGCTGTCATCAGCCTGAAGACGCCACCTTACTATCTCGCTCTCTACGACGGAACTGTATTACTCTCGAGCGTTCTTCTGGATATCTCCTCAGAAACCATCCACACATCCACGCCATCGATAAGACTAGACTGCGTATAATTCGTCTTGAGCCGTCGGTATCCCCCACCGTTAGGCGGTCGCCTGTACAAGACATGGATCCGGTGATGGGAGATGGCGGCAGATTGCCTTTGGAGGCGTGGTTCTGGGAGATGCCGATTTGCACCAGATGGTGGACGGCGGCAACACTTCTCACCAGCGCGCTTGTCCAATGCCAGATCGTCACACCCTTCCAACTATTTTACAGCTTTCGCGCTGTCTTCCATAAATATCAGGTATGCTTCAAGCTTGAGCCGCAGCCATTTCAAATGGAACCTGCTAACTCGCATTCCTGCTTGGCAGTACTGGCGCCTACTTACTACATTCCTATACTTCGGACCGTTCTCCCTCGACTTACTCTTCCACGTTTACTTCCTTCAGCGATACGCGCGTCTTCTGGAAGAGTCGTCCGGCCGTTCCCCCGCCCAGTTCTCTTGGCTTCTACTGTACTCAACAGTCAGCCTCCTCCTCATGTCGCCCATGGTTTCAATGCCGTTCCTGGGACACCCGCTATCGTCTACACTAGTTTACATTTGGTCCCGACGAAACCCGGATACCCGACTTAGTTTCTTGGGCCTACTGGTTTTCACCGCACCATACCTGCCGTGGGTTCTGATGGGCTTTAGCCTTGTGTTGCATGGAACGGTACCCAAGGATGAATTGATGGGCGTGCTCATCGGCCACTTTTGGTATTTCTTTAACGACGTTTATCCCCCCCTTCACAACGGCTCGAGGCCCCTGGACCCGCCCTCCTGGTGGAGGAGGCTCTTCGAAGGTCAACCGGCCGAAGACGATACCGCAAATGAGATTGATCATGAGTTTGTGGTTGCTGGGGGTCCCGAAGTAATTCCTGGGGACGTCAGGTGATTTCGCCTCGCAGACGGAGCGGTTCTCGCCATAATATGGAAGCGTTGACAAAAGCGAGACTGACTATTCAGCCCTTACCCCACCCTACGTGAAACGACAGTGCCGACAATACTTTGCGAGGTTTGAGTTGGCGGGCGTCAGTCGCCTGTTTGGCATGAAGGGATTGCCTCGATAGCTCGTCTCCACGCGGTTCGCCGTGTCGATCCCCCGAGGCTGGCAGCCTATGCCCCCTCCTATTTCTTCGACGTGCGTGGTTTCGCGAATTGTTTTCGCCTTGGTTCCTAGGGAACAAGATACGTGCTGATGGTACAAAGTGGTTACAGTAGGTTCAGGTTGGAATACCGGCTGGGAGGAAGCGTTTACAAACAGAGGCGGGCTTACAGGTTGTTTGTTCGCAAACCGCGGACTGGCGATACCATTAGAAATGCTCAGTCGCAATTGGTGTATCTTTATATGCATTATGTAATGTTAAGGGAGGCGGGGTCGTCTCTGGTCCAGGCTCGACCCCACCGTCAGATTAAAGAGCGTATTGCAATAAGCAATATAAGCCATGGCATGTCGTCAGCGCGGGCCAAGATCTCGCAAGTTCCACCGCGATTCTCCCACGGTTGAGCAGCATTTCAGTATCATTCTACTACAGAGATGAAGGCCTACTTCTACGACAACCTACCGGTGAGTTCTTGCGTTGCATATCCCTCCTCGTCCTGGTAAGCCTTTCAGCTAATCCATGGTGGGCGTGAAGGGCGACCAGCGTCTTCCGCACGATTCCGGTCGTCAGGTCGAGGGGAAATATCTGGAACAGCTGGGTGTGAAGTATTTCATCATGGAAACTACTGAAGACGTGGACAAGCTTGCTGCGGACCGAGGCTACAAAAACCGCGATCAAGTTACGATTTCTCCCAATGCCCTGGGGCCGGTGTATGAGGACAAGGTCAAGTCGTTCTTCCATGAACATCTCCATGAGGACGAGGAGATCAGATACGTGCGCGAGGGTCGCGGATATTTTGATGTCCGGGGCCAAGATGATGAATGGGTGCGGATCAGAGTCGAAAAAGTAGGTTTACCGGGAGTTCAGGCCCCTAGGTTAAAGTGGAGTAGTTGGCTGACCTGCTCTGGCATTAGAACGATCTTTTCATCCTCCCTGCCGGGATCTATCATCGCTTTACGACAGATGAGGACAATGTGAGTTGTTCGATTGCTTCAAGCCCGGTACCCACTCCGCCCTTACCAACCATTCCTTGTGTAGTATATCGTTGCCATGCGGCTGTTCCAGGACGAGCCTAAATGGACTCCCCTGAACAGGGACGCTACCGTGGACACCAACCCACACCGCAAGGCCTATGTGGAAGAATATCTTTCTTAGGTTTGGGTCTTAGGCATACTGCACGCGGCCCTCGTCTTGCCCGAGAGAGGTCAAGCTTCGAGGTAATACATTACTTGCTTCATGGGCATTGAACAGGGAGACTGGCATCGCAACCGCATTCTGGTTCGTAATGGTAGTTTTAGTCGTAACAGTCGCACGAAGCCATCCGTAAATCTGTATTCATGATATTCGTATAAAATTCCCGAAATTGAACTGAAGTTATGTGTAATGCGGAGGAATACATCCCTGCTTCGCGTCCGATGGTGATGATCAAGCGTTATCAACACCCGAATTACCCCGGTAGAGGGTAAGAGTACATATGCATATACAAGCGACATACGAATATCCTCCACATCCTGACCGCGGCCTTGACATATGATGCGCAGCTGTTCTTGCCACGCTTTCAGCACCTAATAATCCAAACCCGCCTCAACAGTTCGCCAGCGGGGCTATCACGGCAATTCCCCAGGATCCAACTCAGACGCACCGCTGTGCCCCACAATTTAGAACGCCCCATCCATGTAGTTTAACACGCAAGCGCAGTGGGCGGCAAGACCTGGCGCTTACAAGCGGTTCCGAGATCCTACCTACTCTGCGGCTGTCAAGAATCACGAGGGCCAATGGAAAGCCTAGGTAACCAGCATGCGTCTCCTCGCGCTGCCGATGGGATCCCGAGGCCGAGGCTCCAGTTACCAGCGAGCTGCGAACCTCCTTCCCCCTCCGGTCCGAGGAAGCAATTGGTGTGGATTGTGCGTCCTTAATCCCAGTTATGGATGGCGCGTGTCATCTGCTATGGTATCTAGAGATCTTGGAAAGCTAACTCCAGTTACAAATCCTTCAGGTCTTTGGAGGGACTGGCCACATGGGACGGTCGCTTGTTAAGTCCGCGCTGACGCACGGCGATAGAGTTACTTCCGTCGGGAAAGTATTCGAGACCGGACCTGAACATATGGTAGGGCGGCAGGAGAACTTCCTAGGGACGTTGTGCGACGTACGAGCGAGAGATTCAGTCGACCAGGTGGTGCGTCGGACGCTGGACCATTTCGGCCGGATCGATGTGATTGCGAACTGTTCTGGGTACGGCGTTATCGGTGCGTGCGAGGACCAAGATGAGTACGAGGTTCGCAATCAGTTCGAGACAAACTTCATGGGGACCCTGCACATCATCCAGGCCAGCCTACCGTATTTCCGACAACAGAATGGAGGGCGTTACCTGATCTTCAGCTCAACCTCGGGAGCATTGGGGGTGCCGGGTCTTGGGCCCTATTGTGCTACTAAATACGCGGTCGAGGGCTTGATAGAAGCTATGCTCTACGAAACCGACTCTTTCAACGTCAAGGCAACCCTGGTCGAACCCGGGTTCGTCCGGAGGGACGAACCCGACTCCCTTACGAACCCTCTGCCGACATGGGGTCACTTTCTGATTACCCCGAGCAGCGAACAATATGGCCATGCATCATCTCCAGCACTCCATGCCAAACGAATGGTTCAGTGGCTCGGCGATAGACAGCCGACAAGCGCTGTAAAGTGTGCTGAGCTGGTCTGGCAGCTCGCACATTGTTCTTATCCACCCTTGAGGCTTCTGCTGGGAAGTTACGCCATCGAAAGCATCCGGGACAGGCTACGCTCCGTGACAGAAGAGCTGGAGGACTGGAAACATCTCAATTTCCCTGCAGGGCCTGAGGCAGGTGACGTCGGCTTGTCTGGAAAAGATGACAAGGACGTGACGAAAGCGGACCGGGAGGAAGAGGGCCTAGAGTCGGGGCATGAGAATTCGGTTGCTTGATTCTGTCTATCATCTCAACAAGGAACGTTTAGAGAAGAGTTGAATGCAATGAGCTTGCGGAGAGACATAGACTCGAACCTTATGGATAGGAGTCTTGGCGTCTCATTGCGAGGGAAGAAAAAAAATCAATGTACGGATCCGTTCGGTCTATATAGGATTCATGGTTAGGTTAGAGAATCCTATACGAGGGCGCAATTCTTCGTCTTCGTTTTCGTAACGGGTGATGGCTGTGCATCTCACCATGACACAAGCTTCCTGCACGTTCAGCCATGCAATTGCGAGAACAGAAATGCGCGTGTGTAAAAGAACCAGTAAGCTATTCTGCAGGCTTTCGGTAATACAACGGCACAATTATCCTGGAATCGATGCCACCATCCCATGCAGATCTGATGCCGTAAGCGGAGGAGATTAATACGAGGTCATTGGAGAGTAGATACGTTACAAGTCCCTCCTGGCAATGCCCGGAGGGAGAGGCCAGTGAGACAGGTCTGCAGGAGGTACAAGATTGGCGGTACCACCGCTGAAACGCGTCTAAAATATTAGCGCCTGCAGCCAGCGAAGCCAGATAATCCACAAGGGGAGTTCTAATTATTGCAACCAGAAATCTTTTCGTGCCACGTCCCTGGCAATTAAGTCACCCCTTTCTTTTTATTTCCCCTGGATTGTTCACTCGACTCGACGTGCTAACTTTCCCGTTCGACACCCAGCTCACGACGACCGAGTAGGGAAGCATTCAGGTTCAAGAGATCCTGTTCTTCCATGTGAAGACGGGCCGACAACGCTGTCTTTTCTCTTCTTTCATTTTGTATTCAACGGCCTTATCGCCCTCGTGACGCTGTTTTCAGTTCCGCAACTTCCACCCCCTGGACTTTCATCCGACCGACGCCACGATCCATTGCCAGTCGCTGTCGAACCGTGAACCATGTCGGACAAGAAGATTGATGATATCGAGAGCCGTGCCTCCGATGGCTACGGCGAGAAGGATGCCTTCATCCCGCCAAGGGAGAAGAGGGCTTCTGGCTTGTCTATATCCCAAATCGACAACAGCCCGGGATTGTCTATCCTGGCCTACTGCTTGTCGTCCATAAGCATGACCGTTGTCAACAAATACGTGGTGTCTGGTGACTCTTGGAACTTAAACCTCTTCTATCTCGCTGTCCAGGTTAGCGAAACCCGGTTACAGCCTTTGTTGAACAGGATCGTTTGCTAACTCGAAGACGCAGGCCATCGTCTGTACATTGGCCATTACAATCTGCAAGAATGTGGGCTTGATCAGGAATCTCGCACCTTTTGACTCTGACAAGGCCAAGAAGTGTATGTATTATGGCATCTACAGGCCGGTCTCAGGCATGCCTGATCACTAACTTTTGGTACAGGGTTCCCGGTTTCGTGCCTCCTTGTTGGAATGATTTATACCAGCACCAAGGCCCTTCAGTTCCTCTCCGTACCGGTATATACTATCTTCAAGAACCTCACCATCATCGTCATCGCCTACGGCGAGGTCTTGTGGTTCGGCGGCAGCGTTACCCCCCTCGCTCTGCTATCGTTCGGTCTGATGGTCCTGAGCTCCGTGGTGGCTGCGTGGGCGGATATCCAGAGTGCACTCAGTGGCGATCCTCTCTCCGGAGACGCTGTTGTAGCGATGTCGACGCTGAACGCAGGATACGCCTGGATGGGACTCAACGTGTTTTGCACCGCCTCCTACGTGTTGGCCATGAAGAAGGTCATTAAGAAGATGAACTTCAAGGACTGGGACAGTGAGTTCGCCTTCGTTTTCAATAATAGCCCCTAGACGGAGAACTGATACGAATCTAGCCATGTACTACAACAACCTTCTCACCATACCGGTGCTCATCGTTCTCTCCCTGCTCGTGGAGGACTGGTCTTCTCCCAACCTGGCGAGAAACTTCCCCGCCGAGTCGCGGAACAGCCTCTTTATCGGAATGATCTATTCGGGTCTCGCGGCTATCTTCATTTCGTACTGCTCGGCGTGGTGTATCCGAGTCACGTCATCGACGACGTACTCGATGGTTGGCGCGCTCAACAAGCTCCCAATCGCCATCAGCGGTCTCATCTTCTTCTCGGCCCCGATAACGGTTGGCAGTGTGTCGGCCATCTTGCTTGGCTTCATCAGCGGCATTGTGTATGCTTGGGCGCGAATCCGCCAGGCCGAGATGAGCAAGTCGGCCCTTCCTACGAAGCAGCCTACGATGAGCGCCAGCTCGCAGAGCAACCGCGACGCGGCTAACTCTTAAGCGCCATTCTTTTCACCAACTTTCTTTATTGACCTCTTAGTTTCTTTTCTTCTTGTATTTTGTTCCTCATTGTTTTCACCTAACTTGCAAGCTTATTTACGCATCGGATGACGGTCTACCCCAGCCGGCGTAGTCTCAGTGACTACATGAAGGGCGGTAACGGGGTGGGGAGACGGTGGATTTTGATATTCGCGCCATAGACTTCCGGCGTCTGGTCATTTTCTGCTCTTGCTGCGTTGTTAATCCTAAGTCTAGGAGTTGCTGGCGGTGGTGGGAATCAAATGCATGGGAAAATCTGTTGGATTATGAGGTGGCCTTTGCCAGAAGAAGTAATAGATCTAATCACAATAAAACGCCTGCGTTATTCCTAGTATGCATCTCACATCGCGGGCGTTGTTGCCTCGGTCTGAGAGACGGAGTGCGCTGATCTGTCGCGGTCCTCTAGAGGTCGTCCGTGCTGGCCCACCATAATACGAATCTACAGAACGGTCGTCCCACAGGGAGACTGGATTTCAAACTGGGTGAAGAAAGCCCTGTTGGCTTTGCTTGAGGCCGCAGACATTTTTTCTGGGCGGTGGAAATAGTGATGTCATCAGATTTAGCATCATTTCGTTTTGAGGACGGCTTCCGGTGATTACATGTACGTTGTGACTATAATACACTAATGGACAAGGATCACGTTGGCATGTGCGCAAGCTTGACTGCTGCCAATGAGCTCGGGTGGAAATTTGGCTGTTTCTTGGTGGGCGGTAGGCGAGCTCCGCCCGGTCGCTCCAACATCATCCATTCAACAACTTTTTCGCCAACGACGCTTTTCTGCGGACTCGACACATCTGCATCTTGATTTTCTTCTTCTTTCCGTTTCGAGTCCCTCGCTGAGACCATCGGATGGCGGCTCCATAACAGAAGCCCGATCCTTTCCTTACCGTCATTTTATTATAGCTCAGCTCGCTCAGCTGAGGCGTTGAAAGCTGGCGATAATGCTTCCTTTCGTGCATCGAGGTTAGTGGATTCCGAACGAGGGCTCTCCGCCTCTCTCTCTCCGCTAACTTCGCTTGTTCCATGAAGTGTTTGAGTACCTGGCCCCGATAGTGGGCGCCTCTCCAGATGAGTGTACGTCTGCTGATCTTAACCCTTCTCCCTGGACTCCGACTCAACTCGTACTGCAGTAAAGCTCGTAGGCTCGTTTCTCCTGTCGTATCCCCTGGCGGCGGCATTGAAACGACTCCCAGACAACTGCCCAGAGATCAAAAATGCCTTCATAATCGGGTATGGTGCTCAACTGGACCTTGTACGCGACTTGTGACTGACGCAGCACCCGTTTGGCCGTGACCAGTACCTCTATGTTCTATCTAGTTGGTTTATTCGACCTCTGGGATGGACTGCAGACGCTGCTTATCAGTGCAGGCGGGACGTATCTGCTCGCCAGCACCATGCGTGCCAGTCGCCTCATGCCATGGCTCGGCTTCATCTTTCTCATGGGTCACTTGTCCGTTAGCCACCTGTCACGCCAGCTCGTCAACAGCCCGTCAATTGTCGACATAACCGGCGCGCAAATGGTGCTCGTCATGAAGCTAAATGCGTTCTGCTGGAATGTCGCCGACGGTCAACTCCCGATGAGCGAGCTTTCCCCTCTCCAGCAGGACCGGAGGCTGTCCGAATTGCCCGGCCTACTGGACTATGCCGGTTACGTCCTGTTCTTCCCATCCCTCTTCGCCGGGCCATCCTTCGACTTCGCCGAGTACCGTAGGTGGATTGACACGACTATGTTCCAGGTCCCGAGCCAGGTCGAGCCATCTAAGCGACCGCCCGTGCGCAAGAAGCGGAAGATCCCTCGAAGCGGCACGCCGGCTGCGCGGAAGGCTGCCATCGGACTCTTCTGGATAGGCGCATTTATCTATCTTTCTAGGTGGTACGGCTCAACGCATCTGACATCCCCCGACTTTGCGGCTCGTAGCTTTCCCGGACGCGTGGTGGCCCTTTATCTGGTAGGGCTGACCGCGCGATGCAAGTACTACGGCGTGTGGACGTTGACCGAGGGCGCCTGTATCTTGACCGGCCTGGGGTACAACGGTGTTGATCTGAACACGGGGAAAGTCTCCTGGAACCGACTGCAGAACATCGACCCCTGGGGCGTCGAGTTCGCACAGAATCCTAGGGGATACCTCGCTTGCTGGAATATGAATACCAACAATTGGCTGAGGAACTACGTCTACTTACGAGTGACGCCAAAAGGGAAGAAGCCCGGTTTCCGTGCGAGCCTCCTCACCTTCGGCACCAGCGCGCTCTGGCACGGCTTCCACCCTGGCTACTACATGACGTTTGTTTTCGCAAGCTTCGTGCAGACGGTCGCCAAGAGTAAGGATGTTTCGTTTCGCACCTATCCCTGGGACTTGCTGACAGTCTCCTTGCAGACTATCGCCGCTACCTGAGGCCGTTCTTTTTGGACCCGGTTACAGGGCTGGGCACCAGCACCAAAGTGTACTACGACGCCTTCTCCGTCCTCGTAACACAACTCACTTTCGCGTTCATAATGGCGCCGTTCCTCGTTCTCTCCTTCTCGGGGTCGCTGTACGTGTGGGGCCAGATGTACTTCTATCCGATCATCGCCACTGCGCTTTCCATAGCCTTCTTCTCGTCACCTGGCAAGCAAATCCTGCGTAAGACGTTGGAGCAGAGGCAGCGGAGGCTTGGTGGTAAGCTAGCCCGGTCCACAAGCCAGGAGAGCCTGACGTCTAAGGAGCCGGTTTATGGCGTCTCGGCGGACCCCCAACGGGACTTGACTGAGATAGTGGATGAAATCAAGTCGGATGCCAAAAAGGCAGGCATGAAGACGACGGGTGAGAAGACATCATGAAGGGGTATGTACATGGAGTTCCCATCGTACGGACGGGAAGACTACGACGTACCGGGCTCCTCGGAGTAGTTTGTGCTGCGGGAAGTATTGGATATAGATAATAGTAATTCAAATACAGTTGGGTTATATTTTTCAAGAGCCCATTGTAGCACCTCTTGGCGCGTGGCGCTGAGGACCGAGAGTGTGATGGCCGTTGGCAATACATCGCTCTGCCCACAGCAGAGTACCCTTTAACCGTCATAATGGCTTTGTCTACAGTCGGCTACATGAATGTTAAGAGCATAGACGCCATTAGTGGTTGTGAAATATTCATTTCAAATTACACTACATATATCCATGATACATTCGTGAAGGTCATAGGCGCTTCTATATCCACTCACACACATTGGCCATCATACATAAATTTTTTAGAAGCTGATGGATAGGCGTCCGAAGTGCGTTTTACCACGCGACGGCCTAAACATGGAAAAAAGGGAGGAAGGAAGGAAGGAGAGAGGGGATGTGTTGCGCCAGCGTGAGCTGATTCTAGGAAGACATTGATACCGTGGACGCTGCATGAAGAAGAAGAAAAAGAGGAAGAGAGAGAAAGCGGGAGCCTGTCTGTGCACACCCGGAGGAAACAAATGGGATATATAATACGTCGCTTGTGGCTCCGTAAAGTCGTAAAATGCGTTGAATAACGTCGTTGCGAGGCGTAACTCGGTTGAAGGTGACAATGAAAGGGTCGAGTGGATGAAAGGGTCGAGTGGATGAAAGGGGGGGTTGGTGAAGCTGGAGTGTCGACTGATGACCGGGGCTCATCGCATGTGTGGGAGGTAGTGTCATGAGCCCCATCTCTGCCGTACCCCTATGACAACCAGGGCGACAACGGCGCCAATGACGAGGACTCCGACTATCGACATGTACCGGTTCAGCCGCCGCCACCACCGCGCGCTCTCGTAGTATAGCTCTTGAGGTAATATCGAGCGTCGGGGATGGGATGACCGGACATCTAGTTGGCTTGTACTACCGGCCCTCTCCTCCATATCGGGTTGGGGATAGGGAGGCAGGGGTAGACAAGCCCCAACCATCCATGCTGAGAGCCTGCGTTAGGTACAAAGACAGGCGAGGTATTGGATACCTGGGAAAGGGTGATCATACCTAGTGGGAATATGAATCCAACGAGAAACAACGTCACCTGGGCATTTCGCCGGCCAAAAAGAGGGCCATCTCTGGACCAAGTCTCAGGCGGGGGCCCCCAAACGCTATACCTGCTCGCGCGGTGGTCGTGACGGAGATGCGGCGACCAAAGGCTAGACGTCTGTCTCCGCAGGAAATCCTCGGGACGATAATCATGGACTGCTTCAGGCTCGGCCGAGTCGTGACGCGCACCAGAACGCTCCTTTCTCCGTTTGCTTGCCCTCGGTCGTTGACGTTGAGGGTGGAGCTGAGGCGGCGCGTGCTCAGCCGGTGGGGAGCCACTGCGAAAGAAGCTTGCCCGTCTACTTTCAGTCACCTCAGACAAAGTCGACTGTGATGAATAGGTAAGGAGTTTCCGTTCGCCGCTTCCGTAGTAAAGTCTACCCAAGAATGAGTCAGATGACGGAGCAAAAGGAGTAGTAAATGACTACAGGAAGAGGAGACATAGGATTCTAAGATTGAAGATGACTTGAACCTACCTTGCCCAGCTCGGGAGGGATAGAGATGTCAAGCTGTTAGCTTGCGAGCTTGATGACGACTGTAGGTTCCTGTCGGAGGGTACTGAGAAAAGCCCGGAAAGGCGGTTGCGCGAGGGCCGTGATTGGAGGGCGTAAAGATCCGTCAGGCCATCCCCATGCTCGTCAAGGTCCCTAACCTCGCGTTGGCTGGGACGTCTTAGCGCGGCTTGTAGATGATCCACGGAGTCGCTAGGCGATCGTGAGTGGGACATGGAACGATCGTCGGCAGAGGATGAGATGCTGAGCATGTTTCGACTGTGGCTCGGAAGAACTCCGCTACTCCGCCGGGTCTGATGCGACACCAAGGATAGAGAGCGGGACGCCGGCTCGCTTCCGCCCTCACTTTCCGAGGCGACGGTCGATAGCTGAGAGCTCCATTGGTGCGGGTGAGGATTCATGTGGGATGTTGCCGAGGTCGAGGGGGAGGTGTGGCTGAGCTTGGACCGTTTGTCCTGCAGGATACTCGAGAAGGCCTGAGGGCCTCCTTGGAGGTAGGCGGCGGCAGGAGCCGCGAGGAGGACTGACTGGGTCGCCTCCTGGCTGAGGATGCTCGAGATCGATTTCACAGATGCGGCGCGCCGTAGACTCTCTCGCGATATTGGCTTCCGAGGTCGCAATCTCTCTGTTGAAGGCTTGCGGCGAGGCTGTAGAGGCGGGACGACAAGGCTCTCCTGGGAGTACTCCGGGAGGACCGTTCGCCTTACAACCCTGACCGGCGAAGAAGACACTGGCGACGATCCACCGTGAACAACGTAGTTAGCACTGCTCCCCGGGGAAGTGGGAGGTTCGCCAGTACAGAGCGAGGACGCCGGTGACGGGGTCTCCCCGAGGATGCGGTAGTTCGGCTCGTCTGGTGGTGACGAAGGGAGGAGGGTGTTAGGCTCGTACGGTGATGTGGACTCGTAAACTTTGTAATTGGTGGTTTCCGACGTGGTTGATGGCGTATGGATGGACCGGAGAGAAGACTCGGAGCTGTGCGGTGCGAGCACGGCTGGCAGGGAGATCGGATCTTCCGTTTGCTCTGAGGGCGTTGGGGAAGCCACGCTAGCAAACGGAGTCCTCTTCAGATCTGGGGTCTTGGGCACTTTACGAAGTCCACCAATGATGCGGTAGTTCCACGGGGATGAAGTCGCCGGGGCGGAATCGGCTGGCGCGGGGGTACGGGCGGCCGTAGCGGTGGGAGTGGGTGTAGACGCGGGAGACGGTGTTACTGCGCAAGTGGGTGAAATGCTTCGGTCGTATTCTGGAAGTGTGGTCAGGGGGGAGCTCGGAGTTGGATCGTCCGTGAAAGGATCTGAAACGACAGATGTGGTTGAATAGGACAGGCGCGGAGACCGAGAATCACGCTCACGATCGGGCTGGCCCTGGCCCTGGTGAGGAATTAGGGAAAAGGTCTTGTCGGAGTGTAGCGAGATGATGTTCCGGCGTCGCGACCACGGCCGTTGGTTCGGTGACGAGGGCGAAGAGCTGGTTGGGCCATCTTGCAGGGACGGCGGCGAGTGTGCATTAATATTACTATTATCTGGGGAATATGTGTGGGGGTTAATGCCAGGGGTGGCGGAAGACTGGAAAGAGGTTGCCGAGTCTGAAACAGCGACGCCCCTGGCCGTCGGTGATGTGGGCGGCGACGGGGAAGGGGTGAATCCTGGGTGATCGGAGGAACGCTGGCGATGTTGGGCTTGGTGAGCTTCGTTCTCTGCGAAGGCATCGTCGGTGTGACCCGACGATAAGAGAGAACTGGTGTTACGCGAGGCGGGACCCGGGCGGTGGTCGGGCGGCGGCGGCGAATAGGGGACCACGCGGATGCCCAACGCATTGTTCTGCGAGCTCGACCTCGCGGTGAGAGGCGGCCGCTGACGGCGGAGCGGCGGTGGCGGCATACTTTCAACAAGATAGCAGCAGCAGCCCAATGCTTCTCAATGACACCGCGGGTTAGTGGGGCATCAACGGCATGTCCCGACGCCCCGTCGTCTCAGGCAGAGGCAAAGGCTCTAGCCCTGCTTCTCCATACGGGGCGTTCGTGAATCGACGTTAAACAGAGATAGACTTGACGGGCAGCAATATTGACCTCCGAGGCGTGGACGATGTGGAGTGAGAGTGGGTGAGCGACGACGCTGGAATCCTGAATACGTATAGATAAGGAAATTGGTGATCGAGAGAGCGACTTGATAACAGCAGGGACAAGACGGGCATAATGGAATGAGCTGGATAGCAACAATATAGGAAGGGCAAGTTTAGCTTAAAAAGAGCGATGAAGAAAGAAGTCGGCTTGGGAAGCAACGGCTGGTAGGGTTCGAGGTAGATGGACCAGCTTTGGACGCATTAATGCTTCGTGTGCGGGCTGCTGGACGTCTTCGGAGGACCCAAAAATCACCAAGCCGGCCTCGGGACTTCCCTCTACGGAAGAAAACGAGTGACTCGTGAAGAAAAGCGGCTCCTGGCCAACGAATGCCATATATGAAGGCGAAACGAGGCGGCCGGAAAGGCTGGCCTGGGGGTGAAAAGGAGTGTCTGGACTGGCGCGAATGTGAAGAGGCGGCGGGAGGGGATTATGAACCCGGAGGCTGTGGCCGTGGATCCTCGTCGAGGGTTCTTCCCGCATATGCAAGCTGCAGGATTGCGGCGGCGGGGGCGACTTCCTAAGCCTAATGGTTCGCGGGTTTGGGCGGGAGCTGGGGTGAATGGATCCCAGAACCAGAGTACCTCTGGTTAGCTCAGACCTGGGGGGGGCCGCGAGCGTTATTGGTCGAGATGGAAGACACTGCAATCAGAGTGACCCAAGTTCCAGTGACAGTGATCTATTCATTTTGCAAGGCCTTAGAGCGCCGGTTCCTGGCTGCTACAAGTATTCGAGATCGTGTATCAGAGCCCTTAGCTTGGGATATCATAGTAATAGCGCGCCTCGTAGCCTTGAACGGAACCCAACTTGGAGTGCTGGAAAAGTGGGAGATGGGTGAAACAGGTCCCCAGTGTGGGGCTTAGCGGGGTGGTTCCTGCATTGGCGCTTTCAAAGTGGTATTACCAGCTCGGTTTGGTCTAGCGCCCTGTGCTCCTTGAGAGGTTGCAAGGTCGGGAACACAACTCTGACTGCCCCGGGCCTGGAGATAATTTTTTTTTCGAGGGGAGAGGTGGCGCGGCTAGCCACTATTACCTGCTACGACGAATGCGTGCTCATGTCAAGCCGATCCTTCGGAGTCGTGTGTGAGCTTCGCAGGCAGTACAGTGGATTTCCCTCCTCTTCCACACCAAAACAGAGAGTTCGCGTTGTTTTGTTTTACAACAAGAAAGACAAGTCGCATCAGATGGCTGTTATTATGACAAACAAGACCTGGCCCCAGCAGCGACCGTCACCGACACCTCAGTGCTAGGATGGGCGTGGGGCGTAGCTCGACAGGAGCCTTCCTCACCGCTCCGAAACCCTGAAGACCGTCATCACAGGCCCCTACTCCAAGACCGCTAACTTGCATTGGCGAAATTGCCTTCTGAGGGTTGGGCCATTCACACACCCAGCGCCACCCTACCCTAATGCACGGCTCTCCTTTATCGTACAGGGTACGGCCACAAGCCACTCTGAGCGACCATCACATTTGTCGGGCTGTGGAGCGCCCCATCTGTGGATGCCAAAGAACACCTTTGGGTCTGATGTGTTGGTTTTGTGAGTGGGCACCCTCCGTCATTTCCGCTGGGTCCTCGGTTTTGAGGGAGCAGATCCGATCCCCACTGGACAAAGTTGCTTTTTGGCGGCTGTGGTGAGAGATTTACCTTCGTTGGTAAACTTCGGGCAGCCCTCTCCCGCATGCATCAATAATAAACAAGAAACCAGGTGCACGTATCTCGACTTATTTTTACCTCGTCCACCTTCACTACCTGGTGGCTGCATGCAGTGGCGGGAACCAAAGCAGGCCAAAATCGTTCATGCCAGCTCATTCTTTAGACCGTCTGCGAACCAATTAAGCTAGAATTTCCCCGACGCGTTCTCGCGTAAAGCTCTGCGCGTCTTCGCGTTGTGGCTAGTCGGTGGGGCACAAGTGGCCAAATGTACCTGCTGACAATTCGCCCATGCCGTGGCGCCGGGGGGAACAATGGGACGCCAAAATGGCATTCTTTCCAACCCTCTGGCTCCCCAAATTCCCTGACAAATTAACTTACTGCCCTATCACTATCTAATTCCGCTTTCCAGCGGATCCGCCAGCGGGAACTGATATTGAAGATCCCCCCGGTAGAGCTCCCTCAAACCCGATGTAGCAAAGTGCATAGTCAGCGTTCGACAACACCGAAAACGCTGCAACCGCTGGCGGCCCGCATGTGGGACTCGGTTTCTCACGGACTATCTGCAGGGTCCTGGAAGCGAACCACACAAAGCCGCCGATTCCATTCTGCCACAAAGCTCGACGCCTCTAGTCGCTCCGTTTCAACTATTCACCACCACCAGGCCACTTGTACCATACCAGCTGCGCAGAGCCTCCCCCTTAGCGGCCTCCTCCCAGTTTGCCTCCCCGTTCATGTAACCCCCCACGTCCGGGAATCCAATTTTTGACCAACAATACCGGGAATCGACCTGTCCGATGGCCGAGCTGCATGGAGAGTCGGCGTCCGTTACCGGACTTCGTCAGGTCACCCTCCCACTCACCGGCCTGACAGCAGCCTCATTACTGGTAAATTAAGAGTCCCGGCTGTGTGAGGCCGCCCTCAATGATCCGTAGCACACCCACTAACATGAAGCTGGTCACAAGCTCCTCTACACTTTGTTGTATGTGCTGCCTTTGTACGCTTCCGAGAATACAAGGCCCTCTCGAACACTTTCGAGGGATTCCCCCGTCGTAATCAGGGGTCGCATCACTTCCGTCACCATCTCAACGACTTTCTGCTCAGTCTTGTCTTTCTTTCTCCTCTCGGCTCTTTCCGAGGATGGCTCCTGCTCTCCTCTTCGTGCCATGGGCTACTGGCCCCTCGGCCTCGGGGAGGCGCTCAGGTCACTCGCCCTTGCAGCCCTCTTGTTCGCAGGGCCACTCTACGAAGTCTTGGTTGTCGATGGTCTATGGAAGGATTGGATGACGTTCCACCCCCTCTATAATACCTGGAATGAGTGGACCTCTTGGAGGAACCTAGTGATGGTGAGTTGACTACGCGAGGCATGTCGTTAAGAGTGGTCCGCTTATACAGGGATTTTGCAGGGCCCCGTGACAGAGGAACTTCTCTTTCGGTCTGCCGCCGTGCCACTCTTGCTAGGCGCCGGGGTGTCACTCGGCAAGATTGTCTTCCTGACACCCATCATTTTTGGCGTCGCTCACATCCATCACTTTTACGAGTTCCGCCTGACTCACCCACATGTCCCCGTCTTCGCAGCTGTCGCCCGTTCCCTCCTCCAGCTGACGTACACGACGCTCTTCGGCGCATATGCAACCTTTGTATTCATAAGAACTGGGAGTCTTCTTTCTATTATCTTGGTACACGCCTTCTGTAACTCCATGGGCCTCCCCCGATTCTGGGGTCACGTCCGGCCTTACTGGACGCATCCGGGCCCGCCATCGTGGATGTGGACCTCTCTGTATTATGTCTTGCTCCTGTCGGGATCCTTGGCATGGTGGAAACAGCTGTGGCCCCTGACGGCGAGCAAAAACGCCCTCGCGTCTTGGCAGTAAATACCGACCGCATCGAGCTGATGTAGAAATCAACTTCACGTCTGAAAGGACTGTTTCGAGTGCCGACTCCACATTGCGTGTTTGCTCGTGGTTATAGGGCAGGCGTGGTTTGATTCTTGCGCAGATGAAACATCGCAATATAACTTCAAGACGGTATCGAGGATGACGAGTGGGGAGCGTTCACCCCTAGACCTGGCAAACTACCTGGCATTGAGAAGTCGTCCTGGTCTCTGAGACGTCTTCTTAGCCGAAATGAACTGCTGTCGATGTCTCGATCATGTCTCCTTTCCATATCGGTTTCCTCTTGGGCGACGGCTTCCTGTTGAGCATCAGCGCCCATCTCCTTGCCCCGCGTCTTCCCTACAGAACCACCGCTGCTCCCCCCACTGCTGCTGCTACCCATGGTATCGCTTAGGTTATCTTCTGGGCAGCGCGTATTTTTCTTTCTCGGCCACAAGTTCGGGAGCGCAATCTCTTGGAAGCGCGGCTCAACGCAGCGTTCATCGAACCACCGGTGTAGGCGAGACTCTATGAGCTGTGCGATTTTTGGCACGTCCTGTAACCTGGACCTGCTGCCTAAGAGGCTGCGAACGGAGAGGTCGAGCCGGTAGTCATCGAGGAAGTTGAACGTCATCATGGTCGGCTTGGACTGGGACGGGTTACTCGGGATGAAGGAAATGGAGAGAGTGCCACTAAACCGGACGACAGACACGGCCAGGGCGACTGGAAGAACTGCAGCTAGCTTTTGGGGGTAGTTTAGAAGAAGCTTTGTCTCGAGTGCAAGCGTGAGGACGTCGCTCAGGTCCACATCCATTCGGGCCTGCAGACGCGCCCCCTCTCTTGATGCCATGCTCGCGTCAAGCGCTTTCCCGTTTCCGAGATCAAGACCGTCTTCGTCAACGGGTATGATTCGGCAGTTGCTAAAGATTGGGAAGTCTTCTCCAAGACTTAACTCCGTAACCCTAATCTCGTCCAGGAACCCGGGGCGCGACGTTCCGTTGAGGGCTTTAGTGAGCGAGTCAAGGATTGCATCATCGTGCTGTGCATCGCTGCGGAACTGCGCGATCGTCTGGGCAATAAGCACATTGAACCAGTCAAGGCTTTCGGGCTGGTGGCTCTCGACGTTGTAGTAGGTTTTGCTCAGGATAGAACCTATAGTAAGGGTTGGGGGCCCCCTGAGAACCGTAGACTTCCTTCGCTTTAAAGGTTCCTGGGGCTGGCCGTTCCGAGCACTGGCATGGGTAGTCCGCAAGCTAAGCAACGATCGTTTGTGCGCAAGCGTCCTGGACCGCCGCTCAGTAGCCCTTATCGAAGCTGTGGTGTCCGGTGAAGGCGGGTCGCCGAAGATGAAGAACTTGATAAAAGCAGCCAGAATAATAACAACAGACAATTGCCCCACAATGAGCCCCTGGGTAAACGTGAATCTGGGGGCGGGTAGTCAGTACTGGGAGTTTATACGCCGATTAGTTGTTCAAGTGGGAACATACGCCGGTTCAGCACCCGGCGGACAGGAGTCGGATGTCATGATTCTTGTCCTTTTTAAGGGGCTTTATCCATCTCATGCGGTGCTTTTAAAGATGTACAGCACGGAAAGCCCAAGTCACGGCTTAATAGGTAGAGTTGCAATAAACGATTCGACATGCGGCGCTGCCGAGTGAGTTTAGTAATGAAACATGCCCAGGTGTAGTGTGAAGAGAAAGGTTGGTACAATGACGTCGCAGTTCTCTACAACGTAGTACATCAAAATTTTTATGTATGTGACTATTCCGTTTTGATACATTTGTGTACCCAGTTATGCGATAGGTCGAAGGTGGAAGCGCCTCATTCCACAGCTCTGGCACCTGACAAGGACAAGCGCGATGTTATCAAATAGGCACATCTTGCATCCATCTACATCCTCAACCTCCACCGTCTGAGATAACAAGTCCCCTGATGTTTCTGAAATATTTCACTTCCTATAACTCGATATTGTGCTAGGAGAAAGACTGTCTTTGGGATTCCCCTGGAGGTAGGAAGCAGCTTGTGTGGGGCAACGTCATCACGCCGGTTCTCGAAGCTCCAGCGCCCTGAACCGCATCGAGCTGGCGTTTAATTGCTGCGCGAGACTCCGGGATCTACACTGCGGGAACTTCCACCGGGAGGCGCTCCTGCCACCTTAGTCCATCGCTGGCTCTGTTTTCTCTCAAGCGAAGCTTCATCTCCTTGCAATAGCAGCACGAGCCACGCCTCCGAGATGGACGTTTCGCAGGCAGTGTCGGGGTATCTCTCGAAGATGGTGGCTACCGGTGAGGTCTCCACCATGTCATCGTCAGCCAAGATGAAGATTCTATTGTTGGACCGTGAGACGGTGTCCATAGTGTCGACGGCTACTACTCAGTCGGCTCTTCTGAACCATGAGGTATACCTCATCGACCGCATCGATAACGCCAGTAGAGAGAAGATGCGGCACCTGCGGTGCCTCTGCCTTGTGAGGCCTTCACCCGAGTCAATCCAACTACTCATTGATGAGCTTCGCGATCCCAGGTACGGCGATTACTATCTTTATTTCACCAACGTCGTCAAGAAGTCGTCACTGGAGCGACTCGCGGAGGCTGATGATCACGAAGTCGTCAAGCTTGTCCAAGAACACTTTGCGGATTACATTGTTGTCAACTCCGATCTGTTTTCTTTGGGTTATTCTTTACCCCAGCACCGCCTCTGGGGGACTTCACCGGACGCCTGGAATCCGGACGCCCTGCAGAGATGCGCCGAAGGTATATTGGCCGTCCTTCTCTCGCTAAAGAAGAAGCCCCTCATAAGATACGCCAAAACCAGCCCCATGGCTAAGAAACTTGCGTCGGAAGTTCGATACCATATGACGCAGGAGGAGCAACTGTTCGATTTCCGAGCAGTGGACACTCCGCCAATACTGCTGATTCTAGATCGGCGAGAAGATCCCGTCACTCCTCTCCTGACGCAATGGACGTATCAGGCCATGGTGCACCATCTCCTGGGCATTGAAAACGGCCGGGTCAATCTCAGCGATGTCCCTGACATCAGGCCAGAGCTAAAGGAGATCGTTCTGTCCCAGGAGCAGGACCCGTTCTTCAAGAAGAACATGTATCTAAACTTTGGTGATCTCGGTGGAAACATCAAGGACTACGTCGAGCAATACCAGTCCAAGACGAAGAACAACGCCAACATCGAATCAATATCGGACATGAAACGGTTTATCGAAGAATATCCCGAGTTCCGCAAACTATCCGGAAACGTCAGCAAGCATGTCACATTGGTATCGGAACTGAGCCGGAGAGTAGGGACGGAAAACTTGTTGGAAGTCAGCGAGCTGGAACAAAGTCTCGCCTGCAATGAGAACCATAATGCTGATGTCAAGGTGAGGCCACAATCACCGTATCTCACCCTGACCTGAGAGGCTTCCTCACTCATAAAGATGGACAGAGCATCCAAAAACTTATCCAATCGCCTACGGTTAGCGAGGATAGGAAGATCTGTCTCGTGGCGCTTTACGCGCTACGGTACGAGAAGACCCCGTCCAACGCACTTTCGATGCTTGTCGATCTCCTCGTAGCCGCCGGTGATGTTCCCCCACGCCAAGCGGACCTCGTTTCCAAGGTATTGGCATACCGGTCGTCGCTAAGCCAAACGCAAGCGCAAAGCGGCATTACGGATATCTTCGAGTCAGCCGGAATTTTCTCCGGCGCCAGGGATCGTTTCAAGGGGCTTAAGGGCGTCGAGAACGTCTACACCCAGCACACCACCGTCTTAGAGAATACTCTTCAGAATATGATAAAGGGCAGGCTAAGAGAGCAGCAGTATCCCTTCGTCGAAGGCAGTGGCTCTACTCGAGACAAGCCCCAGGATATCATTGTTTTCATGGTGGGCGGTGCTACTTACGAAGAGGCTAAGACGGTGGCCAGTATCAACGCCGTCACACCGGGAGTCCGTGTTGTTCTAGGTGGCACGACAATCCACAATTCCGGCACCTTCTTGGACGAGGTTGAAGAGGCCGTGTCGTCCTGGCCGGAGTTGAGAAGAGTTGGTGGGAGCCGATAGACACGGTTAAGAGGAACTAGGATGCTAGCACAAGTAAAATCGGGATCCTAATTCCTATCTTTTAGACGCTTTTTACCAGGTGGTATTGATTCCAAGCAGGCACTCGACTGCCACGCGAAGGGGGTTGGAATGGAGACTTATCACAGGCGAGGGGACATATTATCGGTGTAACGGTGTTTCCGTTCTAAGGGCGTATTCAGCCATCGGGGACGTGTAACTGTTGAATGCCGTCAGAGGTCCTCTTACTGCATAAAATTTTCCTGCCGCGCACGACATGACCAGACATAGAGATTGTCGCAAGCTGGCGCCTTGTTCCTTTATTTAAGATGATGCGTTCCGTCCCACGGCAATGGGCCTTGCCGTTGCGCATCGGCAGGTCACGATACTCTAGGACCTCTCGGAGCTTCGCTACTGGCGCAGAATCGAGCCGACGGTAGGACCTGAACCGCGCCTGCACCCCCTGAAGGATGCCAGGTATGTCCCGGGTGGTGCTAACTTGCTTCACTGCCCCAGGTTCGACGTTGTCGTGATAGGCGGCGGGCATGCCGGAGCGGAAGCATGCGCGGCAGCAGCGAGGACCGGCGCGCGGACCGCGCTGGTCACCCCTTCGTTCGAAAATCTGGGCGTCTGCTCTTGCAATCCGAGTTTCGGCGGTATCGGGAAGGGAACTGTCATACGCGAGGTCGATGCGCTCGATGGACTGGCCGGGCGGATCGTTGACAAGGCCGGGGTGCAATTCATGATGCTGAATAGGAATAAGGGCCCCGCAGTCTGGGTAGGTTCATACTGTATCGGTTGTCGTCTCGATGCATTGGGATAGAGGCTTACGACGCTTTCAGGGACCCAGGGCACAGATTGACCGAGCGCTATATAAGCGGTACATGCGGGACGAGCTGATGTCGTACCCGAACCTCACGATTGTCCGGGGGAGTGCCTCTGATATCGTCCTTTCCGAACCGAGTGCCTCGGGCGAGGACGCGTCAGCCAACCGAACCATATCTGGAATCCGTCTCGAGAGCGGCGAAGTCATATCCACGGGCTCCGTCGTCATCACAACAGGCACGTTTCTGGGAGGAGAGATCCACATCGGCCTGCAGAGCTATCCCGCCGGGAGAATGGGAGAGGCTGCCACGCACGGCATCAGCAAGTCGCTTAGGTCTGCCGGCTTCAAGCTTGGGAGGTTAAAGACAGGCACGCCTCCGCGGCTCGCGAAAGGTAGTATCAACTTTGACACGTTGGAGAAGCAGCCGGGAGACAACCCACCGGCGCCATTCAGCTATCTAAATGAGTCTGTCGACGTCAAGGAGCAACTATCATGCGCCATCACATACACGAACAACTCTTCACACGACGTCGTCAGAGAGAACCTGGACAAGACGGTGCACATTCGAGAGACGGTGAAGGGACCGCGATACTGCCCCTCTCTCGAGTCGAAGATCATTCGGTTCCCCCACAAGGAGCGCCACATCGTTTGGCTCGAACCAGAGGGGTTTAACAACGACGTGATCTATCCCAACGGCCTATCCATGACCATCCCTCCCGACGCGCAGGAGCAAATGCTCCGCACAATCGTTGGCCTCGAAAAGGTCGATGTGGTTCAACCGGGATATGGCGTTGAATATGACTACGTAGATCCCCGTGGTCTCAAGTACACCCTGGAAACCAAGGCCATCAGCGGGCTGTACCTGGCTGGCCAGATCAACGGCACCACGGGATACGAAGAAGCTGCGGGTCAGGGTATTCTAGCGGGAATCAACGCCGGCCGGGCGTCATTAGGCCTCTCCCAGATGACGCTGTCTCGGGCGGACGGGTTCATCGGCATCATGGTGGATGACCTCGTTACGAGAGGAGTGACCGAACCTTACCGCATGTTCACCACCAGAAGCGAGTATAGGCTCAGCACGAGAGCGGACAACGCCGACATCCGTCTCACAGCAAAGGGCAGGGAGCACGGCGCCGTCGGCGACAAGAGGTGGGACAGATTCGTTGACGAGCAAGCCCAGATGACAAGCCTAACGTCCTCCCTGGAAACCATGTCGATGGGCTCGCAAGACTGGTTGAGGAGGGGCTTCCACGTAAACGTGGACAGTCGTAAGCGCACCGCCCTGGACCTCCTCCGGCTCCCCAACGTCAACATGAGCGACTTCGCGACTGCCGTGCCGCACCTCTCAGATTACCACCCCCGAGTCCAGGAGCGCGTGCGCCTCGAAGCGGTCTACGCTCCGTACATCGAGATGCAGCAGTCTGAGCGCCGTGTTTTCGAGAAGGACGAGGGCATCCGCATCCCACGGAACGTCAACTACGATGATGTGTTCGGCCTGTCGGCGCACGAGCGTGAGGTGCTGTGGGACACGCGGCCCGAGACGCTCGCGCAGGCTCGTCGGATGGAGGGGATGACGCCGGCGGGTGCCCTGCGGTTGTTGGGCCACGTCCAGCGCTTACAGAGGAAGACGGCAGAAGCCACCCGGGCGCAGATGCCACTGGCTGCTTAGGCAAGATTCGGCGAGATGTCACAGCGGAGGGGTGTGATGTGTGTAGCATGTAACACTAGATAGCGGCATGTTCATGACAATGTACAGTAGATATACACTTATACAATACAATATGCTAATTCTATGGTACATATTCCGTTCTCCGCATCAGCTTAATGGCTATCTCGGTTCCCCTACAATGTGCCTCGCACGCGGGGTACTTGGGCCCCATAGGACCTGGGGGTGCGGAACGAATCGTAGTACCCATTGAGATCAGTTCAGAGTGGCCAAGGCACTAGTAGCTACCGGCCGTGCGTCTTCTGTGCGGCCTGATGCAGGATCTTGACAGCGTCCTTGGAGAAGATATAACTCGCCCCACTCCACACCGTCGTAACAGCAACCACATATCTAAAACCCAGGTCAGCCCACGGGCACCACCCCTGAGCGCACGCAATCACTTACTGGAGCACCGACAGCGGTGACGACAGGTCAATCGGGAGCACCGGCGCCGCGGCCGTGAGCCCGACGAGAGCAAGCTGCAGTGCGGTGTTGTATTTGCTGATGGTCGTAGGCCTGACCTCGGCAGATGGCAGCGAGAAGTCCCAATAGCGGCGGAAGGTCTTTGGGGGCGGGAGAGAGATGTAGCGATAGTAGATAGCCGAGATGGCGAGGCCGACATCGCGGCCGAGGATGACGGCAGCCACCCATACTACGCAGAGCAGTTAGCTACGGCCCTTGCGTCGCCTCGTGAGAACCCTGCCAGCTGGGAGTCACAGCGGTGTGTTAAGACGGGAGGGCCGCATACGAGGTAACGCCCCCTTAGCGGCAAGCGAGACGGTCAACACTGTCATGAGCATCTTGTCCGCCATGGGGTCAATGACGGTCCCAACCACCGTCCTCTTGTTCCACCGCCTCGCAATGTACCCATCCAGCAGGTCTGAGATCCCCGCGTAGGCGAAGAGCCCTAGCGCCCACGCATGTTGGTCGTGGAAGACGAAGTAGCCGATGAAGGGCGCTGCAGCGATGCGCGAGAAGGTAAGGATGTTGGGAAGAGTGTAGATGTCTTCATGGAGTGTCGGGGTCGGGGTCGAGGGCGGGGAAGGGGCTGGCTTCGTCGGGGGCCTGGCAGAAGTTGTTAGATGGCCTCGATGGCGAGGAGTGTCGCCGGAGTCCCGAGCGCGTCCTTACCAAGAGTCTGGATGCCGCTGTTTTCTTGAGGCCGCCGAGACCGAGAACGGAGCCTGCGAGAGGCGATGGAACGAGTTATTCGAGTATATGTTAGTCCTACAAGCGACGGATCCGCCTCTGACGTTCAGGGCCCGCAGAGCCGCCTGGCTCGTCCGGCTAAGACACAACATCGAGCCCTCCGAGGTCGACCGTGGGTCGTTTGTTCAGGGCGGTGGTTCTCTGGTTGCGGTTTTAGCGCCCTTTCTTCAGGGGCGTGAGCATCAGGCCTCCACGAAACCAGAACGAGAGCGGGAATCAAAGCTAGAGTTCTCTGCTGTATGCAGCTACAGAACCTCACCTGCAGCCAGAACTTGGGGAAGGCGCATTGGGAAAATCTCAAGCCTCGCATCGGACAAAACCAGGTACCCCGTTCATGCAATTAGGCCCTATAACAATACAGTCATACAGTGTGGTGTTGGAATAGCCGGAACCCCGGACCTCGACCATATTTCTCTTGTGCCTTGCAAGTTCCAGGCCCTCGACATACCTATGCTGGGGAATTGATAAACCCACATGTCGCAAACCGCATACCATGTTAGTTTATTCACCCATGTCGGCCGTTTCCGGTGATTGGATCTAGCCTGTACGGAACACTCCAGGGCAGAAGCCGCACACCTACTGTCTATCTAGGCCCCTGCTAGCCAGAGGGGAGAAGGGGGGTTAGTATGCACAGGAGTTGGCCGCACCCTTAATACTATGCATTGCGGGTCCAATTTACGGTCCTGCTAGCTTTCTAAAGTATGATCAGAACCACCGCGGCTTTGGAGACCTTGCGATAAACGGGTTGAGATACACGTTTTACAAAGGCTCCCCTCACCTCTTGCATAGCAGACAGTCTCACACCCTTCTTTGCCTCACAGCCCATTCCAACAAGTAACAATACCCTAGTAATTTAAACGATATCAACGATCCCACACCTTACTTGGCACGCAAGAGACAATAAACTTCATAGCACGTAGTAACAGATAATAAGTTGGAAATAACCAAACGAGTGGCTTTGAAGAAACGAAGCTCCTCAGCGCCAACGCCAAAACGGTGATAACATGCCCTTAGAACCCGTCTTCCCAGGCGCCGTGTACACCAACCTCTGGTGTGAACCGACCAGTCTACTAGAACTCCATGATGTGTCCCCCTTCCTTGACGCAGATCCGGCCAGTGTCCCCGTAAACGCCCGTCTATCCTCTGCCGAAAATCCCTACTTTTTTTCCCGCTCCCAGAAATCCCCTTGATAATCCAGCAATGCAAACATCCAATGCGGAGCAGGAGCTCCTCGCTTGTGCTACTTACTCCCCATAGCCGAAGTCCATCATGAATGAGGCAACAGGAGACAGAACCCAAGGCCATAGCCTCGGCCACATACACACACTCCGTTCGAGAAACAACTCCGGAAATACAAAAAGGGAAAGGTATAAAAGGAAGAAGAGGAAGATAGTGATAAATATGATGGGGGGTCGAGACATACTCTCGAAAGGGTTGAGGGGGGAGGGATTAGGCGTGAAGAAGAAAAGGGCTTGAAGAGTAACGTGAAGAATTGAGACCGAACGGTCAATTATACCCGCGGATTTTGGGAGAATTGTCCTCAAAGTATTTCAACACCGGGTCGAGAACTGACGGGCCTATTGTTGTCCCAAGGACTTCGGTCTCGCAGGTACTCTCTTTGGTGAACTTAGCCTCCTTTGTGGTCTCCCGAGGGAGATACTAAAAGCCCCTCCCGGGCCGTCGGCTTCCTAGGTAGAGCTCGGGACGTTATACATCAAGTGTGGGTGGCCCGGAACTCTCTCGTCGTCGAAAGGTAGGATCTCCTCTTGATGGTTCCCATGTCCGTATTGAAGGCTTGCCAGCTGCTGTTGAGGGTGCTGTTGAAACCCCGTATTCACGTAGGGCATCTGCGGGCCCCAAGAGAAGTCGGCGTCCCCGGGGAAGGCCATGGCCTGCGGTAAGTTTGGCATCTGCATAGGTTGCCGGTATGATTGCATGCTACCTGGCATACCCTGGAGGTGAACCTGGCTCTCAGGCCCATGCTGGTAGCCTGCCATCGGAGGCTGCGTGTTGAAGGCCATGATTGCCGTGTTGGGTTCTAGCGGGGCCCGGAAGTTCTGACGGGTAACGAGCTCTGGTCGGGGCACGCATTCGGACGCAGGCGGTGTTTCCGACGGCAGTGAAAGCCTGTTTTCGACGACATCATCTGTGGTGTAATACGACACCACGTGGTGGAGGACACCACGATACGGTACGCTGATCGTCTTCTTAATCAGGCCCCCCTCCTCTTTGAACGGGTACGAGTCGACTAGCGAGCCTACCAAGGCCCGCTCGACGTCCTTATCTAGCATGCGATTGGCGGTAGCGAGCCCGGTGCGGGCAGGTGGGCTTTGGGAAGACCGTTTTGTGACGCCGTTGGCGGGGCCCTTTCGCTGCTTGCCTTTTAACGCCCGCTTCTTCTGGCCCGGCTCAAAGGGCTTGTCAAGTTCGCGATAGATCAAGAAGTTCCCTAGGATTCGACTTGGACTCCAGTTGACACCGTCGGTCCATCGCTTGATACCCGAGGCGTTCTCCTCGTAGATGAAGATATTTCCGCTTCGGATCAGATCCGGACGCTCCCTGTCCTGTGGCCGGCGCGGAACGTGGCTCAGAAGTCCTTGGAGGCAGGCTTCAATGAGGACCAGAGCATCCAATGTCGAGGCTAGATACCCATGAAAGGTCGGCTGGAGTGGCACGGGACACCGCGGCATGGTGCAGGACTGAGTTTCCATCGGTCAGGTAAAATAGCGTCCGACCGAGTTGCGAGGGCGCAAAGCCAACGCAGGAAGGCAATGGATCGAGACGCGGAGGGCCGCTTACCTGCTCGACCGTCTCGGGAACCTAAGCGTAATCACGGTATCTTGTCGTAGAATATGCTGGATTCAGACTACTTTTCTTCAGGCCGAGTAGCGATGGAGGATAACCGTTGCTGTAAGGGGACGGGCCAACGTCGAGATCGTTGCGGGAGGAAGCGAAGACGAGGCGGGAGCACTTCGGATCGTGGCCAGTAATCGGTGTGGGGATTGGAGGTAAAGTTAAACCTGTGAAGAGGGCACAGGGCTTTTCGACGACCGAATAAGTCGAGATGGTTCCGCGAAGGCGAAGGCGAAGGCCAGTCGGGATGGAAGATAGATGTTGAAGGTAGCGGAACCGTAGGCAGAGGCAGGTATAGGCAGGGTTATGTGAGAGGAGAGAAAGGCGGTTGGGAATGCGTGCCGAAGATAAAGGAAGGGATAGTGGTCTGATAGATAGCGGAGGGCTTATGGAGGAAGAAGTGTGTGCCTGGGCGTGGCTGACGTCTGAGGAACTATCAGTGACGCGAGGAAGGAGAGGCGAAGGAGGAATCAATAACAAGTGATCAGGACGGATGACTTCCGAATAAGCTTTACGGTGCCTGTAGTGGTCTGAGGTAGTTGCGACGGAAGGTTAGGTTAAGCACGGCAGGAGGGGGGGCAGTTTATGATATACAAAACCTAGAGGGGGAAAGAACTAGGGCCCTATCCGAACATGGAGTGGGAGACCATCACCTGGGGCGTCTGCCGTCATGAACACAACCCCACGCCTCAGTCCTGGACTTGTCGGTCCTCGGTCTGGCCAATCGAAGACCCATTAGTTCGATGGCCACTTGGGGGTGGGCTCCGCTAGCCACTTGTCAAACGAAACGGTATCTACAAGGCCGCGCCAGGCGGAGACTAGTCTAGGAGAGGGTCCATGCATTAGCCGGAGATGTTACCTATCCTCGAGCCCACACGGCGAGATGCAGCTCTGATTGGCACCAACCTTCAGGTGTGTGCCGTAGCATATAACGCAGGTCCCGGTGCGCAGATGAGGCGGGAGCTGACATAGGCTGAGGATGGCGGACCCTCCGTGGACTTCCATTTTGGTCGGAAAGCCCATGGGACTACTCCATGTCTACAACGCGAACAGGCTAACGGGGTATCCGCTAGTCACCGGATGGGGTGTCTAGCTCTCGAGATACCTAACAGTACTTCGGCATCTTTTGAAGCATGTATGGCGTTGAATAGCAGGGATCCCTGAGGCTCATGGAGGAGTACCTCAACCACCGAAGCCAATACAGTCGAGTACTGCCCTCTCTCTGGTCTGTCTATACTCGTCCCTTTCCCCTCTCACGGCAGGCAATCCATGATCAGAGTGATGTAGCACCGACGCTGCCGGTCGAGGCTGGGCTGGAAGGACAACGAACAGAAAAGGAATTCTTTATCTGTGCCAGAAAAGTCACAAGGTTTCAGTGGCGTATGTCATGGGAGACGTCATGGGAAACGAGGAAATCTGGAAGTCAATTCGAGAGCTATCCTCAAAGCATACGAGGATGTTGTGTGTAGGGGGGCACGCCGGGATACAGTTGAAACAGCCGACATCTGTCACCCAGAAAGTATAAAGGTTGTTTTGATAGGGAGGGGTCCTCGCCCCAAGAGCGGGCAGTTGGGAGGGAAACAAGAGTCCGGGGGGAGGCCAGTATTTGCAGAATCCCGTCCAAACCAACATGCCCAACAACCTCAGCATTGCCCATGTGGCGCACTCAGCGCCATTGCGTTACCTCCTGGAGAACCTCGGCGATAGACGGTGCAATAGCTAGTAGCCTCACGGTAGTAGCGCCCGAGCTCCCAAGCCAGAGACACCTACGGGCAACAAGGGTGGACCGCAACACACTAGCTTATCACGTCTGGACCAGCGGACCAGGGAGTAGCCAAGATGACCTGACCGTGCGCGCAGGTTCGGGAGGGGAGCTTGACTTCTGGGTGAGCGAGGCCGTTCATGACGCCCCCGCCAGCCCGCTAGCCCTAACAGCGTATGGTTGAGGCAATGGCCCGAGTCGGCGCAAACCTTAACGCCGCTCCCTCTGCATGGACATCTGCCCTGGCTTAGCGAGGAGGGAAAAAAGTGAATTCGAGCGGGTGGGTAGCTGCCAGCACTGAAAAGTGGAAGGGGGCGAGAAACCCACAAGCCCACGTTTCGTAGGCCATTTTCGCTGTGACGAACGTCCGGGCATTTCTTTTTTTCTTAGCCGTCGTGACATCTCGTCCTGATGATAATGACTTATTCGCGGGGGCTACTCGGCATGATACTAAAGCCCGGACATGATGTGATGGCCGGTTTAGCGCTGGTCTTCGAGTAAGTGACTGACATGTGAAGTCGAGCAACGATCGGCCGCTTCCATCCGCGATGTCTCAGTCGGATACATAAGCCGGTAGTCCCATTATCACGCCCACTGGACTCGACCCTCAATCGGCCTTCGGCGTTCGCGGGGGTTTAGCGGGGTGGTGGGGGCAATGTGGGGCTTTCGGCGCTTCATTGTCGAAGAGTGGCAGCGGAGTGGCGAAACATTTAGTTGCTCTCCAGATCACGGGGCAGGTGATCGAGTGCCTGCGGGAGATCTCTGATCTTCTCCAGCGGACGAAACTGCGTGCATATCGGAGAACCGGAGATTCTGACCTATCGCGTTGTTTCGACCGGAGTCAAGATTCGGGTATCTGGCCGAATATGCAGGGGAACGACGAAGACGGTGGACCGTAGTCTGCACGGATTGTTCGAGTCCCACGCATGGATGCTGCATTACCCCAGGGCCAGCATATCTGTTGGCCGCCTGGAACTATTCTATTACAGTATGCCGAACCACGGCCGCACCCCGCACGCTGGATGGAGGCGGTGCTAGCCCCTGCTACCCACATCATCGGAAGAACCAGGGTTGCGCCTCAGGAGCCGTCGACGTGTACGCTGCTGCCGGTGTGACCATGGGAATCGGGATGTGACTACTGAAAACCTCGTCCAGGCCGCATGTTCCTGCCGCCGTAGTTGCACCCGAAAGGGTTCGCGGAGTCGGAGCCGGCAGAACGACGCCACATTCCCAGTTGCGGCAGCTCATCTTCGGCCTTCCCGATGACCTGTCCTTGACAAGGCGGCCCCTAGACAACGGGCACTCGTATCAGCAAGACCATTAGGCCAATGATTGGATGAGTCGGGAGCAAGAACGAAACAGCGCGGGCCCTGGGACAGTGGGGGAGCTTTCTGCTTACCATGCGCTCTCCGATAGATTCGCGCTCCCCACATACATCCAGCCGATGGGTGCCGGACCGGACGGACCGTGTCGCACGAACGCGGCCTTGCTATGCACTAAGAGGCCACGGCGCCTGCAAACGCAATCCCGGAGGAGCTCACGGGGGAAGGTCGAGGCCTCCCACCACTCGGACCTAAAAGTGATGGTCCCTGCAGACTGCATGACGCGGAACATCCCCGTTAGTATCGGCAGTGTATGCATGCACGCTAAAATGGGGCCCCATTCTCAAACAGCTAAGAGGGGAAACGTACTGTGGGCCCACCACGACTGCCGCTAACCGTCTTCTGGGAGGGGAAGTACACTCGAAAATGATCTGCGAGTCCCAGTTCATCTCTTGCTGCCCTGTTCTTTGACGTCCGTACGATTAGGGATTCGGCATTTTCGTTTCCGGATTTGCCTCCAGGCAAGCCCAAGTTAGAAGCCGAAGTAAGACGAAAGAGGGAAAGACAGTTCTGGGTCCAGGGACTCGAGGTAGAAAAAGGGGGCTGGTACCTTGAAAAGCCGAGTAGAGAGATGACAGATACTCTCGCTTCAAGCTGCCTAGTGATGAACACTGCAAACTGTGAGACGTGAATTCGGATGATGGTATTTAAGATCCCGGATTGGGGTTCTTACCACAAAATCAACATCGATGGAGGCTTCTGAGGCAAGGCCAAGGTCGTTTATTGTCCTGGCTAGGCCAGAATATCCTATCCTTACGTGTTAGTGGTGTCTCATATATCTTTACCTCGCAGGAGACGCACCCGTGTCTTGCCAATTGTCCCCGGTGTGCGAGCCGGCACTAGAAGATCGATCATTAGTGGTCCGAGATAACCGAGGAAGGAAAGTGCAGGAGGTGACAAGGCGTACATGGTATGGACAAAGCCGTACCGCCTCGTCTCTGAGAAATCATATTTCTCGAGAGTTGAGACTAGCCTATCCTCAAGTCCAAGTGCCCGTAGAAACCGGAAAAGCTCCGTGCTGAATGAAGTAGGCGCGAAAGGTACATTATCCGCAAGTGGTGGAAGGTCGATTAGGAATACCATCTGGAGCATCCGTCAGTATCTGTAGTGTCGTTGTTGCGCTGAAGAGCACGCCTCCAAGCTAGAGTGGACTTGCTAACATTCTCAAGAACACCGCTCTCGCCCCAGTCGTATCGCGTCAGGTTCCCGGAGGGAACAACAACGCGCACGTACTCGGGGAATTTGAGAATTTGTATCTTCGCATGCATCGCTCCGTAGCCTCCCATAGGGGGGAAGCAGAACCTAACGTGGCTTGACGGTACATTGGCCCGCATCTGGTCTTTCTGCATCTGTAAGTTAATAGCAAGTAAGGGCATAGGAGGGGCTAGCCCGGATCATACATGTGCCTCATCGCTCGCGTAAGCGACGCAAATGAGCCTTGTCCGGGATATGTCAATTTTGGAGAGGAGCCAGTCATCATCCCACTGGTAGGACGCCAAGACAGCAAGCTTTAGTTGGTCCTTCTGAAAAACTTCCTCTATCTTGATGTCGTCACCATTCCTGTCGTAACCATAGGTCCATGTCCTCTTGACAGCTCCCTTAGGAAAAGGGATTGAGCAGGCAGATGACGGGGTGGTTGAAGACAGGTTGTTTGCGGTGAGGATCGAGGGCTTGTGATCCTGGCTCGTTGGTTCAGGGGTGCTAGCCTCATGGTCGAGCCGGGGTTTTTGAACGGCAGGTGCTTCGGTAGAAGGACCGTCTTCTTGGCGCTTCCTCTTCGCGATTCTAGCCTGGCGCTCCTCTTCCATCTTCTTCCGGTCGAGAAGCAATGTCCCAAAGGCGGCCATACCAGGAGCGGCGGGCGCATAGGAGGGTCGAGGTTCGTTCTTCGGTGACTTGGAGCCTTCATGTCTATGAGCATTTGTGGGTGACTCGGCGGGAGCCGCCGCTTCTTCCAGCGATAGTGCAATCGCTAGCTTCAAGTCATCGTCATCATCATCGCTGGACGAGCCGAGTTCGATCACTTCCGGCGATGGCGGCGCCATGGCAGAACGAAGTTACGCGTTGCAAATAGAGGGCACCCTCCTCCTAAAAAAAAGCCGATTTCTTGCTGGTTCACCCAAGTTTAAGCAGTGAGGTGAGCGGGCAAACACAGGGATGAAGAGGACGGGGACGCGTCGTCACGTGATATCGCGACCCCCAGCCCGAAGTTAGGCAATGTCAGGAAGCGGAGGCTTTTGCTTGTTGGGGAAATAAGCAGGCAACCGTACGTGGCACCGGAGCTTCTGGTAGGTCATATTGGAGTATAAATAGAAATGAATTCGAAATCATGTGCTGTCATAACGAAAGGCGTCCTTCTTGCCCGTCCCAAGAATGTCATAAAAGGGGAATGAGTGATATGCAGCCATGCCAGAACCAATCCTTCTCGTCTTTCTACCATAAAGTCCTAAACCACTGCCAATATGTTCCCGAGAAAGCCCAAGATATGGACCAAATATGACAACATAAGGATCTGCTATACCAATGCAAGGCACCCACCCGTGAACTCCTCCCAAGCTGAATATGAATGGTATATGATATTCCACCCCAGCAACGCGTACAATGCAACAGGCCCCAGGAACAGATGATTACCAACATCTTTAAAGGTATAATCCGGAGTTCCGGTCCAACATCGAAGCCTCCATCCCTTCCGACTTAATTTTACTGTGACTGATGTACTGGTTGCCTGTTTATCATGGAAGAGTCCAGGTTGAGCAGCCGACGCAGGTTGTTTTCCATGGCGACTACCTCTTCATCGCGATGATCCTGGTTCTCGCCTCGGTTGGTATGTGTTGCCGTTGCCATCGCCGGCGCCGGCGCCGCAGGCACCGGGGGAACTTCGGAAGGAGAACGGTTCGTAGCAGATTCTCCCATGTTCGCATTGCCAAAAAGATACCTTTTCAGAGCCTCGGACCGGTCGCTTGCATCAGGAGCGGGGGAGATTGGTTCCCAACTCCCACCTTTGGGGTAGCTAGGGGTGTTGGTCTTTCTCGCGGCACGAATCCGTTCCTGGTATGGAGCCGAGAATGATGGGCCTATGGATTTCCCGAAATGACTCCCAAACTCAGGCGCCGGTTTGCCTACATCCGTCCGCCAATATCGAGCGGGAGACGGTGAGTGGGGCTCGCAGGACTGAGTGTTTGGCCTAGTTGGCGATTGGGAGATCGATGAAGCCGAGCGGGTATTCCTGTGTTGGCTAGTATGCGCTAAATTTGCCCGTCGAGCTTGTTCCTTTTCTTCCCGGTCTGCCTTGAACATAAATTCCAACGGAGAGTCACGAGCTGCCGGCGACGGAGAGGCTCGCGACGGAGTTGGAATAGGTGCGTCCACCGCCTGTGTTGGAGACGCGCGAGAAGGCGTGGGAATGGATGCCCCATCTGCTTGCGACGAGGCGGGTCGATCAAGACTGTCACCGTTGTTGACGGTTGGTGACTCTGCACCCTTCGAGAGGAAGCTAGGAAGGGGTAGCGATGAGGGAGCTGGGGATGCATGAAATGTTGCGCCAGCGAAGGCGTTCGCGGTCCCTGCCTTAGGTATGGAAGCTGGATGGGATGCCTGGCGCGTCGTCCGCACCGAGTCTGGCGATAAGGGTAGGTTTCTCGGTCGAGTTTTGTCTCTTCCTCCACGTTTGGCCGAGGCTTGATGCCCCGCAGCAGACGCGGGGGCAGGCGACGAGGACGCAGACTTCTGAGGGGTTTGGGGAAGGCGAGCCTGGGGACTGGACATGTCGTTCTCCGAAGCGTAGTTTCTTTGTATCGAGTGTTTGGCAGCGTTGTTCCGGGGCCGTCTCCGGCCAGACCCTGGTGCGGGCCGTGGTGAGTCGTCTTGCATTGGGAAGGCGAGCCTCGGTTCGTTGTAACGAACAGGAGATGCTGGATCGTAACAAGATGATTGTCGAAGACTTCGTTTTACGGCGGCAGGTTGTGGTCGCCCGAGGTGATGCGGCGCAGGGCTTGACTCAGATTCGATGGGCGATGTCGCAGTACCAGGTGCCCGTAGAACCGTGGCAGTGTGATCGCGATTTCGCAAATTCGTTGTCTCGATAGTCGTCTTGTTACTTCAAAGTATAATATGCCGCTCGTGACGTTGAAAATTAAGGAAGGTAAACAAAACTCCGGGCGTTTTTCGTTGGGACACAAGAGTTGGCGACGATTTGCGGCAGCTGAAGTGAGCTCCATCTGAGGGGGCTAGGTAATCGGCGAGGCACATGGTGGCAAGGGACGCACGGCGGCCTCATACGACGCACTGGAATGGACCGCGGGCTCCTAAGTCGTGGCTACTCCCACTCCTCGCAATTTTGGGGAGTTTCCCGCGACTCGAAACTCAAGAAAAAGTACCCAGTACATTTTTACTTTGGGCCCCGCTTTTGCACTTGGTGCAAGGCTGCCAGGCGGAACAGCAGCAGAAGTCCCCCCGCACCAGAGCCAGGCATGCAACAGACAGGGCAGTTTCGACCGACACCGCCCAGGAATCCAACCTTGAGGCTGCCACCGAGAACGCGTGCCGAGCTCTCTCCAGAAGCGGAGGAAGTTCACCTTTTTTTTTTTTTTTTTTTTTGAAACAGAACGAAGGATTACCTCACAAGGAAGAGGACAGACACTTCTTCCAGCATCAGCAACCCAGCATCTCCAGCTTTCTAGGTAATTTGGCAGAGCGCCGCCTCAGTGTTTGTACCCCAAGGCTCCGAGCTAATGTGTGAATCGCTGATGCAGCGAGGCTGCAGTCTCCCACCAGCCCGTCCCTTCTCTCCTGTACGAAACACTACGAGAACGGAATACGCGCTATCCGAAAGAGACACCCCAAGCCATGGCGGATGTCGACATGACCGACGCTCCCGGCCCGTCGACCGGCAAAAAGCCCGCTGATTCTGCCAACAAGAAGCTAGACGGCAAGAAACGATTTGAAGTGAAGAAGGTAGATGGTCTGATATTGGCATGCCGCTGAATCCGGCTGACTTTGCTGGCATCCAGGTCCAAGCTGTGGCCCTTTGGGCCTGGGATATAGTCGTGGACAACTGTGCGATCTGCAGGAATCATATTATGGATCTCTGTAGGTTATTAGAACACTATTCCCATGGATGATTTCGTTTCTGAGATGCTAATGTGCCCCCAGGTATTGAGTGCCAGGCGAACCAAGCATCAGCAACGAGCGAAGAGTGTACGGTTGCGTGGGGAATTTGCAATGTAAGCTCCGCGACTTCTGCTCTTTCATTCCGCGGGAATATATATTCTAACACATGACTACAGCATGCTTTCCATTTCCACTGCATCTCACGATGGCTGAAGGCTAGACAAGTTTGCCCCCTGGATAACAGGGACTGGGAGTTCCAGAAGTACGGCAGATGAGCAAAAAGCATATGCCCAGCTTCTTCGCCGCCCAAGCGCGACGCAGACCATCCTAATCCGCGGGCGGGCTGGACAAGGCTGGCATGTTTCGTTACCGACACGAAAAAGCCAAGGGCACGGCCATGGCTCACGAAGCGCATGATGTATGGATTTGTTTTAGAAGGGAAGGCGCCGGGCATAGAAATGACAGAGATCACTCGAGCGACGATAGTAGAGCGATACGCTGCGACCTTCCCTGGGCAGCCTAAAATCATTTATTGTGTACACCGTTGAACTAAAACCCCGATCCTGCGGGCAACCACTTGACCGGGTGCTTGTTGAAGAATGGCCAAGGCGGAACAATCACGACAAACGTGAGGGCCGTCCCCAGGAGCCCGACGTATACCGCGAGCTTGATATCTTGTAGGAGGAAGCCGACGACGAAGCATATAGCCTTATGCAGAAGTGATGTTAGCCTGCGTTACGAAAGACGAAAACCCGTCCAGAGACAAGGAAAGATCATACACCAGAGATGCTCAGAAACGCGAGCGCCAGACGGTCGGCCAGGCGCTGCCCTTCGAAATCCTAGGCGTCAAGGGTCAGACAGAAAGTTGTGGGACGCTGAATACGAACACCAACAATTTGCCCTTCTGCAACATCTCGGATTGTGTCGAGCAGCTGGTCCGCCATGGTTGTTTCGACCGAATCGACAGACGACGGAATCGTTTCGTTCCCGTGTAGTTTCCAGTGGACTCGAATTACCAAGACCACACCCCCGCTCAATGAACTTCTCTACAATGGATTGTTGCGTGTTTGAAAGAGCCGGCGTGATTATGGCGGCATGCTAATAAGAGAAGCGCAACAATCGTTGTCGTGTAGCTCGTCGTTGGTGGTTTCGCTTGCTCGGCGCGATAGTGCCAGATTGCTGTCTTTGAATGCCAGGAACAGCGCGAGTGGTTATTGGAGATAAGTACCTGAGCGTCGGCGATTCCCGTTGCAAGGGGAAATAAAGTATGGGTACAAGCCAAAAGCGCCAAGGCTCCTGTTCAAGGGAGAAGCACTACTCATTTTGCTTTGACGGCACGGTGAGGTACGAATCGTATTCGCTTAGTCACCCCCACTATAGGCGATAATACGAGGTAAGCGTTTCTTGCAGAGAAAAAAGTTTCTGCCCGCTACCACCCTTGATAAAGTCTTGACTCCTTTACCAAACAGTCCCCTCGGCCAAGCGACAGGCGCTCTTCACGATTGTCCACTGCTCTATTTTACCAAACACTGGTTCTCGAGTTGATCTGTCCTACACGGGTCCGTAGAAGTGCCGGTGCCGCGACGCAGTTTTGTACTCGCTGGTCAAGCTCTCGTCCCGCCGAGCTATTTATACCTCAATCGATTCGTTCGCAGCCTCGCCAACGCTTACCCGCCGCGATACCATTTCTCAAGCCACTACAACTGGTTAAGTCAACAACCGTCTCTTTGCAAAGAGAATACAAATAGCATCTGCGAACTTCGCGGTCCCGGACCACTACCCAGTCAACTTTGCGAGATATATCATCGCCACGTTGGCGAACCTCACGCTGGATTGCCTACCTTCTCCTCTTCATTCACTCCCAGATCCCGGACTCTGGGTCTATAGCGGAGTGGCCAACAAGCCACCTTAGCAGTCGAAACGAAACTCCTTGCAACTTTGGTCGCCTCAACGTCACTCTTCTCAACCTCTACTCACTCGCCGCTGGCGGTTCTATCTAAATTATACCGTGCTTGGAATCGCGGATAATTCGAAGTGGAGCGTCGCCGACCATCTTACTTAGGTAGAGGGGCCGGGGTCCTGCCCGCTTTTGCTCGGGGTGTTATCAGCTTGCACCGGCCGTTCTCAAGACCGGCATCTTGACTGCGCAGGAACAACCAATATGGTCCACGCCCCCCTGATGAACGGGCCTTTTCCAACCCTAATACTCGACTGCCGGACGTCTTTGGAGGGCTGAAGTGAAGCGCTGCGGTGGAATATCGATTTGCAGATAGGCAAGTCGTTCCATAACTTGTGTGCCGTCCTGCCTTTCTCTATCAAGCATCAACACCGTCCATGCTTGACAAGATGTCTGACCACGAGGAACCTGTTTCGAACCTTGGGTATGTCCCGATTGCGGAGTTGGATGATCACCGCCATCAGACACCAACCGCCCCGCTTCCGGACCGACCTAGGCGCGGAACTTTCGATTCTCTCTACGGTGCTCGCCACTTAGACCTGCGACCGACCAATGATGACCAGGAAGCCGAGGGATCTAATGTCCGCGTCCGTGATTTTGAGGAGGCTGTGGCTGATAGTGATGATGTCAACGAAGGAGTTCAGGTGCAGCACCTCAACCGCCGCCCAACGTTCGGAACGCAGAGGTCTGAGTCTCCCCCAAACTCGGTCAAAGCTTTCGCCCAAGCGCGTCGTAGGGAGCACGATACCGCCGTTCCCGAGGGTCGCGAGAACTTGCAGGTTGAAGAAGACGAGTTGCTCCGCACTGCGTCCGTTGCAAGTCGAAGGAGCGCGCGCAGCAAGACTCGTACTGCCGATGCAGAGACAGCGAGCGTTGCGAGTGGCGCATCCGCCAAGAATGATGTTTGCTTCCCCGCTCAGGAGGGGAAACAAAAGGACAAGCTTGCTATCGACTTTGAGTTCCTGGAGGATTTCATTGCAGAGCAACGGATGTCTAGGGTGGCTAGCTACAGAGAACCGGATATGCGCGTATTCTCGGATCTGCGCCCACAGACTGCTCTTGGGTCTAAAGGTTCGTCGCCCGCTTCTGGCTTACAAGATGACGTGCTTGAAAGTCCGGACGACGTTGCCGAATCCAAGGTGTTGGACTCCATTGATATGCCCAGAGGCCAACAGCTGGACCCGAACAGGATTTGCTTTTTCTCTTCAGCCTGGGAGTCTACCATTCATGCTGCGGAGCTAGGAGATCTAGTCCTCCCTGGTGAGGACCTCCGCAACCTCTTTGCCCTTCCACCAGGTGAGGATGGTGTCTGGTGGTTGAATGTGAACAATCCTTCGAAGGAAGAAGCTGTGGCGATCTGCAAAGCTTTCGGAACGCATCCCCTCACCACAGAGGATATCGCCACCCAGGAATCGCGAGAGAAGATCGAGCTCTTCCCTTCCTACTATTTCGCCTGCTTCCGCTCATTCAATTCAGTTGTCGATGAAGAGGGCCATGAAGAGTATGAGCCGTTTAACATCTACGCCATCGTGTTCAGGGAGGGCACACTCAGCTTCAGCTTCGCTCCGAACTCGCATGCGTCCAATGTGCGCAAGCGAATCGCCTTGCTCAAGGATTTCGTTGCCCTGAGCAGCGATTGGATTTGTTATGCTTTGATGTAAGTACCTTTCCAGCCATCCCCGTGTCTTGCAGTGATCACCCTGCTAACCGCAATGGCGATGGTTGTAGCGATGATATCGTCGACAGTTTTTTCCCTGTCATCCATCGCATTGAAACTGAGGTGGATGCGATCGAAGACTCTGTCTTCATGATTCGCGAGGATGACTCCCAAGACTTCCTCCGACGCACCGGCCGTACCCGGCGGAACATCATTGCACTCATGCGTCTCATCAGTGGCAAGGCCGATATCCTCAAAGGATTTACCAAGCGCTGTAACGAGAACTACAAGGTCACCCCCCGCATGGACATCGGTCTGTACCTTGGCGATATCCAGGACCACGTCATCACCATGATGACCAACCTCGGCCATTTCGAGAAAATGCTGTCTCGTGCACATAGCAACTACCTGGCACAGCTGTCTATCAACAACATCGTCCAGGGGACGGAGACGAACAGGACTCTGAGCAAAATCACGTTCCTGGCAACGATCCTGGTCCCCCTCAACCTCATCAGCGGCACATTTGGAATGAACGTTCAAGTCCCGTTCCAAGAAGTCCATTCTCTCGCGCCTTTCTTCGGGATCATTGGTACCATGATTACCATTTGCCTTATTTGCATCCTAGTTGCGCGGAGAATGCACTACATGTAGTAGAGCGATGTTAATTGCAACTCATGCGTCAATCGATTGGGAGGAGGACTGGGCTTTTGGGTTTTGAGAAACATGTTTGGTACGTGGGATGATTAGTGCTCTGCGATACACGGCTTTGTTGGTGTTTTCTTTGTACATAGCTGTGGGTAGGCGGTATAGGATAGGGCTGGACGTAATGGCTTATGGTTGGTTTTCTCATGGTCAAGACGAGTGAAGCAAGTATATGAAGCATCACCATTGGGCCGAGTTAGCTGCAGGTTAGACCTATAAATCTCAAGCATTACATTAGAAGCCCTCGACAAACCGCTGACTCTCCGCGGATGTTTCATGGGTGTTAGCACGGACCTCACCACTAGAGCCGAAAATTTCACGTGCGGCCGGGCAAGCTTTAGGACGTGTCTGTATTATTTTCCAGTATATGGCGGTTATTATCAAGAACTAGACATTCGCAACGAATATTTATTAACTTGCTATCCTCGGGGCGTGGTTAGCATGGAGACCATCAAACTGCTACTGGTCCTGGTTGGTGCAGCGTTCAAGCACGAAGTTGCCAGCTTACCTAAGCTCATTGATGAGAGCTGAAACGCCCGACACCCAAAATTCTTCCCAGCTTAATATCTACCATCAACGAACGCTGTACGCAATCTCGTTCTTCGTCCATTCTCCTCCGAACCAGATAACAGGAGCCGGAAATCCCGTCAACAGAATCCTCTCCCCCGGATAAACAATGGACGCCTCACGCCAGACCATCGAAGATGCCGACCTGAGCAAGCTGAACGAGAAGGACAAGGGCGAGCTCCGGCAGTTCCTCTCCATGGAGTCTAAGAGGTCCGAGGTCCAAGCGAGTGCGTGCTTTCCCTTTTCCCTCTTGGCCGCGATTTGTGTCCCGTTCGGGCTTTATGCCAGTGTTGTATTCGGGCGAAGAAACTAACGATCGACAGATACCCACGCGTTGACGGAAGTGTGCTGGAAGAAGTGCATCACGGGAACGATCCGAGGAGGAAAGCTAGACAAGAGCGAGGAGACGTGTCTATCTAACTGCGTGGAGCGCGTGCTGGATATCAACTTCTTGACTGTCAAGCACCTCGAGAAGATGCGCCAGCAGTAAAGCGAGGGGCGCTAGGCGAGCGCCTTCCGCTAATATAGGAACTCGTACCAAGCCTACCCGGCTATGTAATATTAGACGGCGAGCGAGGTTGTTAGAACTTAGAAATGGTGGTCGTCGCGTGTACTTATACAACACAAAAAGATCTCAAGCGCATAGTGGAGATAGCAGCAGAACGGTGGGCATTGCTCTCTCCCGTGTTTTCATTCCGACTTCATTGTTGGGGGACTAATTCCTTTCCCACTTTTTGCACTCCCTAACTAGAATCAAAAGCTCGCAAAAAACGCCTTCCGAGTATTGTTCATGCCATAGCCGTGAAAATGATTACAACGGGATCAAGTCGGTTTATTCCTCCGTTCCTGCCTTATACGAGACCGAGCTTGTTAGCCGCGATGTCGAGGGCATCGACGTCGGGGGTAAGGCGAGCATAAGCCTTCTTCGAGCCATCAGGGCTAGAGCGTATAAAGTCAGCATTGGCCGGACATCGCGCTAACACAATGCAGACAAGAGAGGGAGCCTACCGGACGAGGGTGTTGATCTTGACGGTGTCGATGTCGTACAGCTTCTTGAGCGACTGCTTGATCTGGGCCTTGTTGGCCTTGATGTCCACGATGAAGACGAGGGTGTTGTTCTCTTCAATCTTCTTCATGGCGCTCTCGGTGTTGAGAGGGTGGATGACAATCTTGTGCTCATCCAGGCGGGTGGCGTGAGGGATCGCCTTCCGGGGGTACTTTGGGTTGCGAGCGAGCTGGAGCGTCTTGGGGCGGTGGAAGGTCGTTGAGTACCTCGCCCTCTGCTTCTGGTGACCGTGGACCTATAGGCTTGTTAGCATGTCATGGAGTTACAAGGGAAAGAAATGTGCGATTTGAAAGACTTACACCCTTGAGGACCGCCTTGGCGGCGGCGTTGGCCTGTTTGGAGCCACCTATATTGTCGAAAACATCAGCAATCGCTCTGGATCAGAACTCGCAAAATCTGCTGCTGCTTGATGCAACCATCGAGAAATTGGCGAAGGGCGCTCCGTTAGGCCGCCCAAGTTCAAAAGAGCGGCTATCCTGTACCTTTCTTCTCTTGCTTAGTGGGCGCCATTGTGTCGAATGTACCACGATGCCGTCGACCCGGGTTAGTTGTCGAGAGGAATGACGATGAGGTTGATGTGCGGACGGGGAAGGGGGTTAAATTGGAAAACGTAGTGTAATATTTTAGGGTTTTTTTTTTCCTGTGGTGCTCCCATGCCCCACACGGGCTAGGAAACATGGTGGTTTATCCGAGTATTAACCGCCAACCACATCACCTCTGGACAAGCACTGAAGGTGGTTGAGTTTTGGAGCGATGCGCTGGGGCGGAGGACTTTGAATACAAAGATCGAGTTTGTTGGTGTCTATCTACAGTACATCTTTACTAAAACTTCTGACATGGGTGTGAGTCGGAAGAAGACGCCCAAATCCCTGTCTCACGGCCGACCACCGCAGTTTAAATCTACCAATGCATCGATATCGAGAAAAGCGGCGAGGACGCTAATCAACAAACACCACACGCTAGAGAAACGACGACAGCAGGCTCTCAAGAATGGCGATAAAGCCTCAGCAGCAGCAGCTTCGGCGGAGATTGCGGCTCTCGGCGGTCTTGATCGGTATCAGCAAGCTAGTTTACTAGGCCAGAGCAAGCTCAGGGGTGGTGATAGCTCAGTCATTCTCTTAGAATGGCTCGCACCCTTTCTTTCGGGCCGAAAGAAGGAGCCTTGCACAGCACGCATCAGGATGCTCGAGGTTGGTGCACTGAGCACGGCCAATGCTTGTTCCACAAGCGGCTACTTTGACAATGTCAGGATAGATCTGAATAGCCAAGACCCGGGCATCCTCAAACAGGATTTCATGGAGAGGCCTTTGCCCTCTAGCCTGGGGGAGCGTTTCGACATCATATCACTCAGCTTAGTCCTCAACTTCGTACCTGACCCGGCTGGTAGAGGCAATATGCTGCGACGCACTACGGAGTTCCTCCGCACACCGCCAGCTGCCTCAACAGAGGAGGAACCGTATCCGTCACTTTTTCTCGTCCTCCCAAGAAGCTGCGTCCTGAATTCACGTTATTGCACGGAAGAGCGGCTTGAGCGGATCATGTCTTCCTTGGGATACTCCAAAGTCGAGTCGAAAACAACCCAGAAGCTGGTGTATTACCTGTGGAAGCTCAGTACGCCATCGTCGCCCGTCCAGAATCAAACATACCCTAAGAAAGAGGTGAACGCCGGGCCAAGGAGGAACAATTTTGCTATCGTCCTATGAAAGGATGCTTGAGTCAGCTTCCGTAATGTCGCATGTTATCGGCAGTACCAGGATCACGGAGGCCTCCTCTCTTACCGCTCATTGTTCATGGCTTGGTTGACTCAGCCGACGTCCTGTCGACAACTTGGTACGGGCCCCTGTGGTATCTCTCGTTAGAGCCGTACTGTTAAGCAATTCGGAGCTGTATTCTCGTCCCGAGACATGTCGCGCCTGCGTACGACAATAAACCCGCTATGGGTAGTGACGGGCAATGCGTTTCAAGATAGCAGCGAATTGCCCAGCATACCACTCACTTCACCGTCTATGTCTAGTTCTAGCGAGACAAGCAGACTCATGCAGGAGGACCACGCACGTGTAGCAGCCCAAGACCCGGCGAATCTTCTCGGAGACTTTTTTCGAGCGCTATCGGTCAATCCCGGGTGTGGCGGGATCGGGGATCTCATGAGGGGTGGATGGAACTATCAAATGGAACGGAATAGGAAAGACAGGGTCGCTCGTAGTGACGAGCTCGAGTTCTACAGTTGCCTCTATTTTGAGAGGGTTGTGTAACAAGACTGGGTTATTCGATTCTAGGTCACACTCTTGTGGAGACCACCCCATGATGCCATCAACAAAGAGATCAAACAAAATTGAAACGGCATCACATGATCTTTCCTTGTCTACCTCATATGCGATATGAACAAACGAAGGCTGAAATGGCATAGGCGATACATGCTGGCGTTCCCGCAAGTCATGTAAGCGGACAGTGGCCATATGATGCCCTCCTAGGTCTCAGGAGCTACTTCCAACTGCAAGTCTCTGAAGTCTGAAATTGCGTTCATAATCGCATTGACGTCCTTGATGGGTAAGTTTCCAGGCCTCGTAACGGGGAGGCCTTGCATCCCAGCCTCCCTAGCAGCGTGTACTTCCTTCAAGTTGTCGCTCAGGAACAGCCATTTCGAAGGCGCAATACTAGGATATTCCGAGGCGATCTTTACGTAGCTTGCGCGTTCAGTCTTCGGGCCTGCATTCACCGTATCGAACCAATCGGTGATGAAGGGGCTAAGGTCGGATGGTTCGGCGGTGGTGTGGCCGAAGAAGAGCTTCTGGGCAGGCACGGAGCCTGAGGAGTAGATGATGATGGTCAAGCCCGCCGCGTACCACGACGTCAAGGCGGGACCGACATCGCCGAATACGGGCGCACGGAGCTTGCCTGACTTGTACCCGTCCTCCCAGAGATAACCTTGGAGGGCTTTCAGGTACGGGGCCTTCACATCAGCTGCCACGAGGTCACTGACATGCTGCTTGAAGGCTGCCGGTGACGCCTTGTGCTCCTCAGGGAAAGCATTCTTATAGGGCGCGAAGTCTTCACTCTCCCATAGCGCGTCTAGGTTCTCTGAGAGCGACTGGAGAGCATAGGGGAACTAATAGGGAGCTTCGTGTCAGCTTCCATTACACCAAACTACGGCTACGAAGATATGGAGAGGTTCGGCCGGAACCTGTCGAATCACGTCTAGCGACAGTCCCTGTGACGCAAGTTCACTTTGAAGGACTCCGCCATGAAGCCCCGGGGTCCCATTTAATTCGCGAAATGGCATGACACTTACGAGATCATCCTTCACGAACGAGATGGGACAAACGGTGCCCTCTGATAGCAAGGGGCGGAAATTAGCCGTTATCCATGCGCCAGCCAGGGGCCCCATGTGCAAGGATGAGGGAAGACAGTACCGATGTCGAGCAGCACGACCCTGACAGGATCAATGCCAACCATCCTCGCAATAACAGCAGTACCCCTGCTTGTTTCGTCGGCGGGGTTGGGGTTTAAGTGGCGGTGAGGGGTTCGAAACGTCTTGATCCCGATCGCATATTATTAGATGTGTTGTTTCTTCGAAGGAGACGCGTCGGCGCGGGTGATGCCTTGTCCTGGGAGGAAATTTTGCTCAATGTCTTCAAATGCCTGGAACCCTTTCTGGAGCCGAATTTCGCAAATTCGTCGGTGAACTGCACGGCAGCCAGCGGGTTGCAGTTGGTGCTATGTCGGTTCATGCGAGGGTACGACGAAAGCGGGCAGGTGCCCCGCAGTGGCTGGGGATTGGAGGATGGGCGCAGGGGCCAGAGCACTCGAAAATCATCCAAAGCAATCGGCAAAACACTTTCACCCATAGAGAAACGCGCAGTAGCCGCATGCACGGTGGCCCCAAGTCCACCAGTCCAGATGGGCCATTCGGTACCCTTTTGGCAGGCGGGCGTGGGCATGCACAACGAAGGAGTTGCCGAGCGGACGACCGCCCGATTAGGCAAGGTCCTTATCAGAAAGCACGATCCGTGGACTGTTAAACTAGCGGTGAGGCAATTGATGCGGCAGAACGACAACGTGCTGGTGCTGATAGAGGGAGAATCATGATCAGAAAGAGCCGAGCCGGTGATAATTCGCGAATTCGCACCGGCCGATCCTGACTCCCAGCAATCAACCGATTATTGAAAATACTTCCGGACCGTAGGCGGCTGACCGCCAACTTACTTGCGGGAATCTTCGGGAAGCAAATTCCTGATAACCTCGAGCAGGCGCGATGCGACGCGTTGAGCGTGGGCCGAGCTGCAGCTGTCGTAGTGCCACTGGGCAAGTGAGGATTGGTGGGGCAGCTCGATGACGGCCGATTCCGAGCTCTTCTCTGGCTTGGGGGCCACTCAACGCCCTATGGGGGCGGCGGTTCTCCGCCAGAGGAATCACGACATCTACGTGGCAAAAGGGTCGTCGGTGCCGAAGCTGCGCCTACAAGGAATTCATTCTTCCGTTGCGAAGGGCCCACTGCCGATTCAGCCACGCAGAGGCAACGAAATGCACCGTGCTGGCGCAATCCATCTGAGGGTCGCCGCCATAATCTCTTCCAGCCACGCTGTTTGGCGGACCCCGCACCCCATGACGTTTATGCGCTATCGGCTTTCCGTTCAGTGGGGAGGATGTGCGGCCACGGAGGCTTCGATTGTGCCCAGTTATCACAGCTCTCAGAGCTTTGACTTAAAAATGGCTCGCCTTCACGCGACTATTGAGCGCGCTGTCGTGCTCCGAGGCGCGAATTGATTTCGTCTGAAGCTTGGCACCCTGTGAAGATGCAGGGTCTGAGCTGCGTAACGTTTTGGAATTCTATTCCAGAATGCGAAACAAGCTCGGCGCTTCTGAATAATGCCCAAGGGTTCGACGCTGTCAGATGTGTGACTTCCTTTCCAAGTAATTCGGCGCGTACCACCCGAGGCGGAGTGACTTGAAAAACCGCACTTCGATGTGGTGCCATAGTGGACGGGCGGTCTGGAGCTGCAGGACAAAAGGGGTGCAGGGCCATTTCGGCTCCCCAATCCTTGGGCCAATCACCCCAGGGCTGAAGGCACCATCTTGAAACAGAACCTCACGGAATTGAATCGATCGACCCACAGAGGCCAAGCTCTCGTGTGTATGCGGTGCCACGCAACCTCCGAGGCCGCGAGTACGTACCCTGGCGTTGCGCCCCGCAAGCCCCAGTTAAACACGGTCGTGAAACGGACGGTCCAGGAATGTTGCAACGTCCGTTCCAAGCCTGTATTGGTACCTGACCTGGCGAGTACCTTGCACCTCGGCGGCTTCCCCAGCGGAGATAACGTGGTGCCGCAGTCCTCCCTCGTATTGCCCCCTGAGTGGCCATCAACTCGCGGTATAGACGGCCCCCTCGGGGGAAATGAGCAGCCTGCAATGGGGGGTCAGCAGGACGCCCAGAGGAAGTGAACACTAGCCAAAATAGGAACCAAGTTCGACTGTGGTCACGATTCGCAGACCCGCCGACAGCAAAGCACCTGTTTTTACTGCATTGCCTCCCATTGCGACTACCTAGCCAAGTGGGCTCTTGTGACTCAATATGGATTTTGCCGTCTGTAGAAAGAGTCAGAGGTAGCCTGACTATGAAGCCAGAGCCCCATCTGGCCAAATGTCCGAGTTGCCAGAGACCGGACCCGCGAGATGGTCTTCAAACCCATCCAAACGAGACTGGTGTTCTAAGAATGATCTTGGCTTCAGAGTGTTGCGTGATCTGGACGACCGAATCAAACCATCCATTGTCTGGGGTAACCGGCATCCTGCAGCTCGCGACTGCCTGAGTATCCGATACGCATACTACCAGCTGGTCTGGGACGCTAACTAGGGCGGGCTCTGCTGATCGCACTGGTACACAGGACTCATGAGCAATGCACTGGCAGACGCGCCGCCTCTCGTGCTCATTCGTCGGCCATATCCGCCTGCATAAAGCGATCCCCGTCCATCCCAGGCGGTGTGTCGCCTCAGAGCCCCTAGCATTCACACTGTGCCCGTCAGGAACGTCCATCTCCCAGCCGTCATGATCCTCTGGCGATCTGTTCTGTCGTTGGCCAAAAGTCCTTCTCTCCCTCCTTTCTCATGGACCCAACAAAGAAGGACAAAGAAGGCACTCTCTTGTCCCGGTCATCGGCCCGGGGATGACCGTTGTTACCTGTGCAGCCTACCCAGATCTCAGTATGGACACAGCCATGCGCAATCGTGGTCGAACCCATTCTGCCGGGCAGCTCGACTCGGACGCCTGCTGGCGCTCGGGAATTCGCATGACCGTGGCCTCAATGGGCGAGGTGCCCCACTGCTCGGCTTCTTTGGAAGGACATCTTGGGTACGACTGCAGGAACAGCGGTAAACAAAACTATCGGACGGAGAGGTCTCACGGTTTTTGCTAAAGAGGGACTCCTGGACCGGAACGGTGTGGGTCAGTGAACAATGAAAATACTCTCTCAGTACTTTATATATATATAGTAAATTATACTTTATTCTGGGTACTCGTTGGGTCTCTTTTGATGATCAACGTACAAGTAATGTACTTGCCACGGTAAACGGTATTTCCTCGGACGAGGTCAACGTACCGTCGCACCGACATCTCTGCCACAGGCCAAGAAATTCGGCCAATGGCGGCAAGAGCGAGACACCAGAGGAGCAGCATATCCGCCCACTCCGGCGCCATTGCCACCCTCCTTCTGTCCGTTACCGCTAGCAAATTGGGGCCATCCCCACTCTTCTTCTGTAATACCCAGCCCCCCAACGTGTTACGGTGCCCAGTTCGAGCTAGCGGGTATCGGGACCCCTCCGTCACCGCCCAGTGCGCAAGTCCCTGGCAGCGCCGCGCCCGGAACCCGTGGACCCAGTTTCCCCAGTTTCTATCTCTGTCGTGTTCCCCCCCAGGCTTGTACACCTGTACTCCCGGCCCCCAGTCGTAATGTCCACCTTATTTCACTGCCTGTTCCCGTTCCTCCTCATTCCAGCTCCTTCCCTTTTCCTCCTTTCGCTTCCATCGAGTCATCGTCAAGGGTCTCTCTTTCTCTTCTTGCTAGGTCCTCTTCGCTTTCGATAAAGCCGGCTTCACGCCCGAGTCTCGTCTAATAATCCTTCCGCTTCTTGGTCTCCCATTATTACCTCCCCAATCCATTCCACCTTTCGACTCGTTCCGGACCCGTGAAGCCCCGGCTACGATCTACCACCATACAAGATCGAAGTCGATAGCGATAGCACCCGAGAGAAAGCAGAAAGACGCCTTCGCCCCTTGTATGCCACGACTGTTGTGCTCTATTCAACGACATTCAATCGTATCGCACGGTCGCCCCTAGATTGCACAGTCGAAGCAACGCCACTATCCTACCGGACGCTCCGACACGACCAAGCGCCGACCTCCCCACCCCTTCGGTCGGTCCTCACGCACACGGCCATAACGACAAGGCATCCCAGCCCCGTTGCACACCTTGGCGATAAAGAAGCACGACGCTCATACATAGTCAATCCTTCCGGAGTGTCACGACTCGCTGGTCTATTGCTAGACACCAAGCGTAGTCTTCGCGTCCACGCGGAGCCCGCCTTCTCGATCCGACATCCGCCTCGCTTCACTCTACCCTCCACGAGTTGCACTCGGTAGCAACTCGAACACCCGAGCGGTGCCGTCCTCCACTGCCTCGCGCCGGCATACCCTGGACCGAGTTCAGCCTGCCATCACTCTTTTGTATCCGATGTTCTTATAACGACTCCTTTCCTTTTGTTTTCCTTCCATAGGGCCACCTGGTCCGCCGCCGTTCCTACCATCACGACTCTCATATAAGCTCTCTCTTTTTTCTGCTAGCGACAACGAACCATTTCATATGAGCCCCCAGATAACACGAACGACCTGGAGTTGGAAACCCTGTTTATATTCTCATTCTCGCTCACCCTGTACATTCCACTCGACTTACACGAACACCGACTCTTGACGACCGCTCGACGCACCATCAAACCACTCCATATACCCCCCTTGCATCACACTGTATTTGACGTTTCTTCTGTACACAAATCATCGATCGACTATCCATTTCGTTCCCGCCATCTATATCAGCGCTTTATTTCACACCGGGCTTGTACAACTAGCTAGCCCCCTCGGACTTGGTTACCACCAGGTCTTTGTTTCAACTACTTGTTTTCACTTTTCAAGGAGAATGGAATGCCTGAAGGACCAGTTCAATCATGGCATCATTCTCGACGGTCGTTATAAGACCATCTCTCCACTCAACCATGGATCTTTCGGCATGGTTTTCATGGCCGAGGATCTCGCCACCGGCGACACGGTGGCCATCAAGTGCTTAACTAAGAAGTCGGCCGCCACCGAGTTCGGCAGCGAGTTTGCCGTTGACGAGAAGTCGGAGGAGTTTGGGCTCCATAGCCGGCTTGGATCCCACCCCAACATTGTCAACCTCCTCCACTCCTTTGAGACGGAGTCTCACCACTTCCTTGTTCTGGAGTTCTGCCATCGCGGGGACCTTTATGAGGCTATCCGGGAAGGCCGGGGCCCGTTGGAGACGGAGCACGTCCGCCAGTTCATGCTGGAGCTTGTCGACGCTGTCAGCTACATGCACTCTAGGGGTGTTTACCACCGTGATATCAAGCCAGAGAACATCTTTTTGACCGAGACAGGGTCGATGAAGCTCGGCGACTTTGGGCTAGCAACCTCAGAGAAGTGGACCATGGAAACTACCGTCGGTAGTGACCGCTATATGTCTCCGGAGCAGTATGACTCGGCCGGTGCCGGTTACTCGCCTGGCCAGGCAGACATTTGGGCCATCGGCGTTTGTCTACTCAACATCCTCTTCTCCCGGAACCCTTTCAAGTCACCAACCGAATCGGATCCGCTCTTCCTCGATTTCTCCCGGGACAAGCAGTCGCTCTTCGACGTGTTCCCTTCAATGTCTCAGGATACGTATGAGGTCATTGTCCAGTGCATGAACCTCGACCCGCAAAGACGCTCCCTGGAAGGCGCTCGCGACGCGCTCCTCAACGTCGTCAGCTTCACCACAACCGATGAGACACTGGACGACTTCTGTTCGGCCCAGCCCCGAACCTGTGCAACGGCCAGGCGGGAGCCTTTGCGCACACCTTCTATCCAGAGTCCCCACATTGAGCAGGGCGCCTTCCCTTGGGCCAAGGCACTTCACGCCACGCAGCCGATTAGTGAACTGAGCTCCATTCCGGATTACGAGGAGGAGCTCTTCCCCAAGTCGGAGGAAACATCCGACTGGTGCTCAGGTGCGTTGCACACGCCATCGGTCTCGTCTATACTGGACTCAAGCCTCGGCGGGTCCATGCAGTCGTTCGTCCCATCGCGGCCTACGCTTCAGCGGAGCCGACCGTACCGTCAACAGCCTACCATGCCTGGCTCGCTGCCCATCTCCATGGCCAAGCCTAAGAACCTTTCGGCCACTCCATTTGATCTTGGGCACGACCAAGGCGTGTTTTCGAAGAGCTGGAGCGATCTCTGGGACGAAGAGGTAGAGGAGGAGGAGGAGAACGCCCGGCAGCTACAGACTTTGAAAGAGATCAACTCGCGCACCTGGAGCCATGAGAGTATGGAGACCATGGACGCCAGGAATGGCGGCATGGCGGACAAAGAGAACCACCCGCACCCCGATCTTGCCCACGGCAATGTGGACGATGATTTTGTGGCAGATGGCTTCTTCTTTCAGGAGGCGCCTGCTCGGAAGCGTGCGTCGCCACCACCGTCAGCGGCACCGCGCTACTCGCCGCCTCCCAAGCGGGGCGGCTTCGACAAGTGGGCCGCGCTCGGAGAGCGACGTCGCGGCTATGGGTCCGGGTCTACTTCGGATGCTGAGAAAGAGAATGGCCTGAGCCCCAAGCCTCGACGGCATTTTGGGCTTGGACACGCTGCTGGAGGCGTAGGCAGTTGGGATCACTATCATCAGAATAATTACAGGACAGTGAGAGGGGAGAGGGCTCGAGAGTGCCCGTGGAATATTGGACGAGATTGCAACCGGCGCAAAGATAAGCGCATAGGTCTCGGAGATATTGAGTGGGTTGGAGCCTGGCCTGAGGTGCATACTTGATGCGTTGTCGGGTTGGGTGGTCCACTTGTGGTTGAGTTCACATTGGGTTTCGTCCTCCGGTTGTTCACACGAACACGGAGCTGGCGATTTGGCAAGGCTGCGGCTTCGAACTCAACCCGCTCTCTGTGTAGTAGATATCCTACGATAATATACATACCAGAAGTACCCACTCAACACTTGGATCCACTACTGCAGTATTGTGGGAACACCGACAGAAGGTGCCATGTATATGCCCTGTAGAGTTCGTGCCTACGGAATTTTTGGTATATAACTAATTTGCAGCTTAACAGTTACTCCACGGATCATGTCCTTAAAATCGCACGTCAAGCCAGGACGTTACTAACGAGTAAAAATCCAAGCTTCCAAGATGCACAGCCTAGAACTGATAAACGTTTACTCTTTTATAACATTGCCATCCACAACTCTAGTCGGCGCCAATGAGGCTCTTGGGGAGGAACGCCCAGATGGTCCCCAAGATGGAAAAGATGGAGGAGATAGTGATGAGGAAGTACGCAAGGAGGCGTTCACTGGTAGAAATTTGGGATCGGAAGAGGCGGAGGTAGAAGGCTAGAGGGAGTCTTCTGTAGAGTTAGCGCGCTCTTGTGGAGGACACATGGATATTGAATATGGGTGTTTGGGAGGGCAAGTAATATATGCACTTAAGGAAGCAGGTTGGACTTACATGATGCAAATGGTAAAACATAATGCACTCCCCAAAAAGGCCATGATGCTGTCAAACGAAGGGAATACGATCGATATGAACAGGAACGTCCCTAACACCAAGATCTTCGCAAAGGCCCCTATAGTCACCCTGTACGTCTCGCCGTGGTGTCTGCGGTCCGCGCAGTGGTGGTGGTGGTGCTCCACGCCGCACACGAGCTCTACGGTGTTGATGATGGGCCGCGCGGCGAGGGGCACTTTGGTGAAAGGAATAACAGCTATAAAGGCGCACATGAGGGCCTTGAGCGCGGTGGGGTAGCCCGTTGTGCGGAGGATGTTGGAGGTTACGGCTTCGCGGACGTCGTCGCCAAACATGAGCACACCGGCGGCGGCAATCGTGGCATCAAGGACGGACTTGGGCATGTCAGTATCTTCTAAGAGCAGGGAGAGGGCTGGGAAAAGCGACTTACAGTAAATAGGTATGTTATGGAAAGGGCCTTGCCGTACTTTCGCGGGTGTCGCATATCGCGGTATATCTGTCCAGTGTCAGTCAGATCAGGGTACGCTTGGGATGGGGTAGATAGGCTAACATTAGGAAATACAGAATGCCCTCCCCAGGGACTTAGAAGGAGTCCAAACGACAGAGGGAGAGTGCTCCACCTCTGGGGAAACCAGTGCGTTGCTGCCGGCTCGAATAGGGAGCCAGGAGCGCTGCGTTTGAGTAGGCCGTCCATGACCACGATTGCGACAACTAACACAAGGTGCCGAAGTTAGAGTTCGTTCAGACTCACACCGGGTAATAGGTGAACAGGGGCGTAAGAGTAGGACTCACTTCCAAAGCACGAGAAAATACCGATGATGCTGGTGAAACTCAATAGACGGAGCGGCAGGAAGTTTAGGGGAAGCAAGATCGCTGTACACAGGGTCTTCCATAATGAGGCCGTCATGAGCCCAGGAAAGAGGATCTCCATCGAGTCCGCGAACAGAACGACTGCAACCAACGATGTCAGTTAGAAAACTCTCATGCAAAGATTGGTGGCTATGGGCAACTGACTTAGCGCGACGTTGGCAGCCAAGAGCTCCAGGCTGAATAGGAAACTAGTGGCAACCCTCGCCTTGCGGCCGTATGATATGTAGGCTATGTCGGAGAACGTGACCAGGCTCGGGTCCAGGTCCATGCATCTTCCGAGCAGGCGTGCTGTGTAGGCGGTGACCACGGCGCAGAGAAAGAGGAAGATCATGCCGCAGACCCAACCGGCGTACTTTATTCCTAGGGGTAGACTTAGAAGGCCGACACCAACGAGGACACTGTAAAGGAAAAGCATGGTGTTAGTGGCGTGACATAAAGGGGCACAGAGCCAGTCGATCATATGGCGGGAATTAAAGGGGATACATACTTTATCGAGTTGAAGATCGTCTGTGGAAGTGTCGACTGCCCCTCGACGGCCAACACGATCTTCCCATCCTGCTCTATCTCTTTTACTAGTATGGATGGGCCCTCGTCCCCTGAGTCCTCATCCTCCTCATCCTCACCCCGCGCCCATGATGCGGCCGACAACACCCGCTCAAGCTCCGTCTGGATGGCGCTGTAGCTCCGGTGGCTGGAGTAGCTCCCCACCAGCGGCTCGGTGAGGCTCGGCCCCATACCAAATATTGATTGGTGGTCCCCGTTGGTTGTCACACTGCCATTTCGAAAGGCCCCCTCCATCTCCGCGTCCAAAGCTTTCCTCTCCCTCTGCCGGAAGTCATCCTGCGTCTCGAAGGACGGCTGCCGGCGACTTGGGCCCTGCTCGGGACCCTCGATTTGCTGCCGTAAGAGGGAGGTCCACTCCTGAGGATGACTGGCGGGGTGTGAGCGCGAGTACTGCGGCTCCGGGAAGGCGAGCGGCTCGTACCCCGGGGCGAAGACAAGGGAGGGGCGGTGCGGGAGGACCTCGGGGAAGTTGGCGGCACGGTGCCAGCTGCGAGCAAAGGAGCGGACGCTATTGTAGCCACCGAGGTCTGTGAGGGCGGCGATGCGCTGGGGAACAGAACTGCAAGGGATGTTAGCGTGAGTGCTCTCCTCGTGTGAGGATTCTCAAGTGGTAACCAACCTCCGTCGCCTCATTCCGGAGAAAGCGCTCCCATCAGGCACTAGGGAGTCGGATTCGCTGACGGCGGTGGACGAGCGGAGGCTGACTCGACTGGGTGAGTAGCCGCGCTCGGCGTCGAGCGATGCCAATGAACCTGTTCTGCTCATGTCTTGGGTTCAAATGAGTTGAGCGTTGTATTTTCCTTGGATACTCTCACAATGGGCTGGGATACCGCGGGGGAGGGGGGAGGGAAGGGGGGATGGCATTAGTGTCGAGCTTCGCGGGTGGGCCTGGGTCCAGCGAACTCTGCAAGTGGATACGACCTGGAGGGGAAGCTTTCAAGGCGTTAAATCTGGAGATTAGGATCTAGCACCGGCCGTCCGCGGTACCTGGAGCTCTTCTTTGCGTATGGATATATCAGCCCGTCTCTGAAATTCACGAGGTACCCCGACGAATTCCAGCTGATTCGGCAAAACTCTCCGATGGAAATATGTGAAGTGATGGAGCAGGGAACAGCAATGAGTAAAGGTCAGAAATGTCAATCGCGACAGCGCATAGGGCCAGATACAGGGATATCCTATCCCATTTATTATAAAAGATACGAGACAAAGGTATAATCTACCGAGCAAGTGCCTGGAAACCGAGAGACCCTGGCCGAAGCTTATAATTTTCGAATCGGAGAACGGGACGTCATCGCGGCTCTCATAGGCGGTTCTCTGCCCTCTTGGCATATGTGCTGGGTAGCATCAAACGCAAGGTCGGGGACGGCATACAGGGACGAGGGAACGGCCGATGGAACCCGACGGTCCACTGAGCGCTTGTGGATTGATGGCAGCACCGCCCAGTGGCCTCGACAGTGTCGCAGGGCGTGTGGCGTGGGCCTCTTGCATGAGGGTAGCTAGTCCAGCGGCCTTCCCGCCGGAAGAAATGAAGATGAGTCGTCGGAGCTATCAGCGCGGGTCTCTCGCAGGCATTGCAGTGGAGAATTCCATCGTTATCATACCGAGCTATTGTTCGCTTGAAAGCAAGCTTTGACTTGTGGTGGGGCTGGAGATGTGGCTGTCGCGGGGTATTCGACCGATCCCGTTGTCTGGGGCGTGGACCGACGGGGGAGAGCTTCGGTCGCCAGCAATGGGCCCACCCTCCCTTATCTTATCGCCTCGCGCTCCCTCCGCGATTGAAGAGAATGTTTTTTCCTGTACCGATTCTGACTTCTGCCCGATGCGGATATTCAACGGCCAAGCCTCCTAGGAAAACTAGGTGGCAAACGCTATCCCCTTGACGGATCGCGACGGCAATTCAAGGCACAAAATCACCCTTTTACCAAACATATACTCACGTGGGGTGAAAAAAACTTTCTTTATCCGTCCACTACCAAGTTCAACAACATCGAATTCTTTGCGGCCCCCACCCTCCACACCCACCGCGGCGGCCTCCGGTCCGGAACCTGCCAGCGCCGCTTGTATGTCTCCGCCGCTTGCACGCCGGTCTTCCCAACCCGCAGTGTAAAGCAGGGCACAATATCCACCAACATGCAAGCGACAGACCTCGCCACCGTGCTCGCCCCCCTCTCCGATGTCCTCGCCGCCTTCAACCACCGCCACAGGAACCAGCATCGTCGGTCGGCCTGGTGGTCACACTTCAGCCTCCTCCGCCGCGCCGTGCGCCGGCTTCTCCACGCTTCGTCTGGTCCCAAGGCCAAGACCCTGAAGCCCGCGGCCGTGGACGGTCTTGCGCGGCATGCGCGGTGGGCGGCTGAGCACGTCGTCCCCCCTGCCTACCTGTGAGTCTGTTCCCACCCGGCTATCGGGATATGAGCCCGGCTCTCGTGTTCTCGCGTCGAGTGAAGTTTACTCCGGAAAGCTGATTGGCGCAGTGCTTTCACACAGCTTACGGCCGATAATCAGTTCGCACCCCTAGGCCTCCTCCTCCTCGGCGCCCTCGCGCGCTTCAACTCTGCCGTCTCGCCTCTGCTCCCTGCACCGCAACCCCTTGCCATAGCGGACCGCTCCCGGGAAGTGCGCAACAAGCCTTCTGTCCCCGAGTCCGCCCCGGCGATGGACTTGGGCGAGTCGATATCCCGCGATGACTTTCCTGTCTCCGCTGTTCCGCAAAGCAAATTAAAGGAGCCCGTGCCCTCAGAGCGCGAAAGCGCTGCGCCTATGTGGGCGGAACCCGTCGAGCCGACACCTAAGGCCGGGGACTCAGACAAGGTAAAATCGAAGAAGAAGAAGAAGAAGAAAAAGGTCGCGGCCGGCACCGACATGAGCGATATCTTCGGGTCACTTGCTTGATTTCTTATGTGGTTCGCAAGTTACTTCTCAGAGACATTGGAGACAACACACATAGATTGATACCCACCCCACATAGAATCAAAGTCGTAAGGGGCAGTGATGGAAAAGCAGTAATAACATCCTAGCTATTCGTGGCAAAAAAAAAAAAAAACGAGACAGGAAAAAAAAATACCGGGGAGTTGTAAAACACTTGAGGTAAAATGGCATCCAAACTCAAAACCTGAGAGGACACAAAGGGTAGAAGAGACACGAGAAGATGGAACCCCGGCCATCGATCAAGATTTCTCCTCCCCGATTCTCTTTCTTTTTCCAGCGCTGTGGTTTCTCCCCGTTTCCCTTCCCTACCTTACGCCACCAATTCCACATTTCAACACCCAATCCGGAAAAAAGAGACATGACCTTTGCTTCTCCCTTAGCCTTGACATTCGCTCCCTCCCATGCCTTGGCATTCCGCCTCCTGCCTGCGATGATAGAGCGTATTAATTGCTCAACAACCCCAGAATAGTTCATCGCACACAGATCTTCCGCCTAAGACGTTGGCCTGTACGACCAGATACGGGCCTTCATGTCACCAGAGCCTGTCGCAAAAAACCCACCAGTCGGGCTGGGCGCCACCGATATGACCGAGTTCTTGTGTCCCTGCAGCATGAGCTGCGTCGTGCCCGTCCTCGGATCCCAGAACTGAACGCCCCTGTCCTTCGAACCCGACAGGACCCATTGGTTGTCAGGCGTGAGTGCCACTGACAGTACGAAGTCCTTATGACCGTCGAAAGTCCGGACACATCGCCCGCCCTTTGAGGAAGCGCCGCCCGAGAGGGGGATACCACGTGGGGTGTTGAGCTCCCACATCTTGATCGTCTTGTCCAAACTGCCGCTGACAAGATCCTTACCGTTCGGAGAGAAGGCCACCGAGTACACGCTATCTTTGTGACCGTCGGGTCCTTCAAGTCTCTCCAGGAGATAGCCCTGGTGGAGATCCCAGACCCTAACGCTCTTATCGAGAGAGCCCGCAGCGACGTATTTCGTGTCGGGAGAGATGGCCACCGTCGTCACACCATCCTCTATCGTCAAGGTCAGAATGTGGTTGCCCTGCTCAATGTCCCAAAGACGGACGGTGCGGTCGCCGCTGCCGGATGCGATGGTACGGCCGTCACGCGCGAAATCGAGCGAGTAAATATCCTGCTCGTGACCCGAGAATGTGTGGCGAATCTGCCTCTGATGAATGTCCCAAACCTACAGATTCCGTTAGTAACCCCCCCTAGCCCCGAATGTGCTAGAGCCACTTACCCTGATAAGCTTGTCCTCGGCGCCAGTCGCTAGATACCGGCCATCGGGGCTGAAACAAACGCTTCGGATATAGAGATCGCCTCCCATGTCCGCTGAGTCATCCGTGAGGGTGCACAACTTTTCACCAGTCTGTACATCAAAGATCTGCGCAGACCGGTTGCAGCCAGTCGCAACGTACTTGCCGTCGTGGCTGAATCTGACACAGCACACGACGCTCTGGTGCTGGAGGGTGTGGACCAAATCAATGTCTAGCAGACGAGGGACCTGCTGATTGAAGACACAAATCCAATCATCACCCGCCTTCTTGTAGTGTGCGGGGATTTGATCGATGTTGACTTCGCTCAAGACGCTTCCCGGCTGGGCGTGGTGGTTCATGCTGCGGTTGTCAGGCGTGGGGTGGCTGACTTGCGGCGACTGAGCAGCGCCAGGGTACGGGATAGGCGTGTTAATCTGGGGGGTGGCGGGCCCAACCGTAGCAGGCGGCCTTCCCATTCCCCGCCTTCCTGGGCCCGGAGAAGCCGTGCCCTGAGGTGGCTGCGGGCCCATGCCGTTGGACACTGGCCCTTGGGGATAGCCTTGTTGGAAGGGCGGCTGCTGGGACGGACCCGGGGCGGGTGGTGGTACGGGGAGGCCGCCCGGAGGAGGAGGCCCCTGACCGATCTGGCTGTGAGGCCCCATCTGCTCAGGCTGCGACGGAGGTGGCGGGGGAGGGGCTAGACCACCTTGTCCGGCACCGGTCATGATACCATTGAACAGACCGTTCCCGGGAGCGATGGCGGGTGGCTGCTGGCTGGGCCCTGGGTGCTGCGGATGGGCATTCATTCCACCTTGCGGAGCGCCGCCTCGCGCAGCTTCCAGCTGGCGGCGGAGCATTTGGATTTCTTCCTCGTATCTTGAAAAAAAAAAGTGTTAGCCGATGTACTGGTCACCGAACCCTGGGCGGTGCAGGGCTGTGTAAGGAAACGCGGAGTGGACGAACTTTTGCTTGAGAGTCATGTGCGTCTGCTCCATCTGGTAGACCTTCTCGCGAACCAGTTGCATCTCGTTAACCTGCGCATTTACTGAGTCCATCGAAGTTAGTACCATGCATAGCCAAATTGAGGCATGGGAGAATATTATGAACTGCGAAATAGCATACTCTGGTGCTCGTAGCTCTCACCAGCACGTATGTGCGTATCAAATTCAGAGCGAATTTGGTCGAGAAGTTCGTTGAGGCGCGTATTCGGGGGGCCCATTCGGGCGGCGTTGTGCGGATACATCGACATGGTAGAAGACCGTGTCGTGGCACGCGCCCGAGCGGGTCGGGCAGAGTTGGGAAGATCGCGGCAGGGAAATAGTCGGATGAAGATGCCCGGGTCGGAGCACTTGCGACGCGAGGGTGCTGTCGAGTCAAGATGAAGATGCGACAGCGGCGATTAGGAGAGTCAGGCTGATGGTGTCGGATTAGGATCGGGGAACTGCGACGAAAAAACTTGCGAGTCCTCAGCCTGGCCCCAGCTTTTCGCACTGGAAAGCGAAAAGACGGGTCCTCCCTGGCACTGGAGTCCGACCGGGGGAATGTCTAGCTCTCCAGAGCTTGCTTAGATTGATGGAGAGATATTACCAATGGATGGTGATGGCGGATGTGGTGGGAGTTTGGCGGTCGGGAGAGGGACAGATTGGAAGGGGGAAAGGAAGAAAGGGCGGCGTTGGAGATTGTGAAGCAAACGACAGAAACAAGCAGGTAGCCTGGGGCGCAAGAGCAATGTGAACCGAACTTAGCTTTAGTGTGATTGGGACACCCCCTAGTGGTCAGGGTACCGGAGAGTTAGGGGACACATAAGGCGGGTCTTTTTTGTACACAAGGGTACTCCCATATCACGCTAAAATGCAGGTCATACACTGTCCCAGTCGGGTAGATATGCTAAAGCAGCAGTCACCCAGCCCCTTCATAGTACCCCAACAGTACAATTGACGACAGGGTTTGGGGGAGGTATGGTCTGTGCGCACTCCCACATCGGCGAGTGGGTGGGGGCGTGTGATGAGACGGAAGGCGGGAGTGGAGCACTGACGATGGGCGCCACGGTACTCAGGCCGAAGCTCGGTCGCAAGGGCCAGGGGTCAATCTTGCCGCTAGTTCGCTGCACGACCGTCTCGTACCGCGTTGTCGCCTACCAGTCCAGATCCCAACAAGCCAGACCTGCTGGGCGGGTACGAGTCTAGCCTGCTTTCGGGATGTGGGGCTAAATGGAAATGCCACGAGGAATTTGAATGTACATGGGCAAGCTGTTGTGACAAAATGCTCGCTTCGACCCCAATCCAGGATGGAGATTTCGGTTCCGGCTAACACATCAGGTCCGGATGGCCCATGGGTGTGGGTCCACTCTTAAAAGGATAACGGATATCGTCCACTCCTATCCTTCCCCCAAGTACGTCGCACCCGCCAGCCCTGCGGCTGGCCAGCACAGAGGGTGTGGTGTGGAGGAAGCGTGTGCCTCCTATACGCTAATCGTATATTGTACTTCGCGCTCTCATGACGCCGCAAGGACGGCGTTTGGCGGGGCCAAGTAGTGGAAGGGGTGCCACGAAGAGCCCGTGCGCCCCCGAAAGTTCAACAGATATTGGGGTAGGGGGTGGTGATACATTGCTTTCCGCTCCATCCCTTGCAGTACTTGGCTTTGCTGGACATTCATGACTTTTCACCCTACGATGGTCCCCGAGCGGCCTCTCAACTGCGTGAGATTGACCGCCAATAATTGTTCCCATCCACACAGAGATCATGCGGATGCAATCTGATACGATAGAGAGTGTGATATACTCCGTACACCTCCTACCGGCAAGGTGCATCCTAGTAGCATGGGTGGTGCACAGAGACGCGGGTTCTTGCTTTATAGTGTATTACATGGCATTCCGTTTCTGCGCATCGCCCACCATATCAGCTGGTAGAATTTGAGCTAGTCTTCGTGTTCCTCAAGCTGCTGCCACAGACAATTTCTGGCTCGTGTAGAGGGTAATCGTATAAGCCTAGTTGCTCGGAAAAGCACCTGACTTTTCTTATGGGCAAAAAACAAGTAGAATCTGCTTTTTTAGACACGGAAAACGTTATACATGAGCTTCGAGGCAGACACGTGGGCCTTCCCTCTCAGGATGCCGTGCGTGGCATGGACAGGGTTTATTGGCGTGCGCTTTTTCAGTCGCCAAGGGAAGGCCTCGTTCGCGCCAAAATTCCCTGTTCTTCAACCATGTCGTAGCGGATTGACTAATGGAACGGGCTGATAGACCTTCTTGACGGTTCGGCAGCAAGGGGAAATTTATATCGCTGTTACCCCAACCTGTCTGTTGTTGTGAGGATCACGTGACCAATGAGAACCGAAGGGTGTGAGACATGGGCCGGTAAAATGTGGGCCGTCAACCTTCAACATCCCATTCATCCCATCATCAGCCAATCGCGCAACAACCCCACAACCGGAACACGCCTACCGCTCAGGTTCCAATACAACGGGCAAATACAACAGGCAAATCGGAGTTGAGGATCTTGATAGACTCAGACCCTACGATCCCCGGCACGTTACTTTCGTGCCTTTCAGATCAGCCCATGGCCAGTTTCTTCGTACCACTTTTGGTCTCCGGAAGCTCCGCAGGGCTAATTCTGGCCTAATGACCGGGGAAGACCGCTGCTGAGACCTTGTTCTCAACGAGACCATCACGGATCCGAGAGGCGAGATGAAAGACCGTAAACACTCCCTCCAGGGGCCCAGCTACAAACGGCAGTGGGCGCCTTAACTGTAGGCATACCGAAGTCGAGACCTTCCATGCTCATCACTTACACTGCCGCTCCCATTATTGCTAATCCTTTCACATTCCTGTGTCGTGCCCACGATGTTTGTTCATGTTGCAGATGATGTCTGGTGACGCTCGGTCGGTTTCCTAAGACAAAGAGACGGGCCCTAAATTCTAGGCATACTACTAATAGAATTTCGAGTGGCTTCTAAAGGGTCCTAGCAGAGAGATAGCCAATGAATGCTTTTCCGACAGCATTATATCCTCTTGGTGCCGTTCGGTAGCTTTGTGTTCCGATACTTGAAGCAGTCCTGTCTCAGACGGGTTCAAGAGAACCCGGTCGTTCGTTTCCGTCCTCACAGAGCTCCAACCCTTGTCGAGGGGCGGGCTGGTCCGATTGCTCGGCATCCAGTGTGCAAGGTGGCCCCCCGGGAAGCGTAAGCCCATATATAATAGGAAGGAGGGACGCCGGTAAACAGTGTAGTCCTTGTTTAGCTCTATCTATCCTCCTTACGACTTCTATTCTCGCACATACCGGAAGTACGCCTTGCCCCATAGTGTGACACTCTCTGCAAAGCAGGCTTCGAGAGGCTCATGATTATACGAACAGCCGCCTGCATTGCTAGACGACGTTGAGGTGTCTTCGCGCGTCTTTTTTTTTTTTTTTTTGCCCTTCCCAATCCTCTGAGTTTCCGCATCAACCTCTCTTCCCAGTTGGCCTAGCTCGACAACATCAGTCCATCTCCCTTCGCTTCAACATCTCCCGGCTCAACAGGTCCTGGGGACTCTCTATTATACCTCGTTCGTAATCGCGGGCGTCTTTTTTCGTTGCATCCGCTAGTCATCAGCCGAGGGTAGTCGACAACATGGATATCGTGCTCGAGGTTGTTGACACCTTTATTGGGGACCATGTATATGCGAAGCTCCTCCCTGCAAAGCTACTTCAAAATGACCTCGAACCCGTATCCAATTCCACAGACCAGCAGCCATCCTCTCCATGGCGATATGCGCCTGCTACGGCATATCTGTACCTCGAGCCCTCGAAGGCCGCTTATATGAGTGCTTGGCCGAGGGACAACATTTATCGGCAAGCAACTAGTCTCTTCTTGATTACCTGGTACGTCCAACTCCGAAAGGCGGTAATTTGAGGATCCCCTTCATCGCTTATATGTTATATATATGGCTAACATCGGAACAGGATCTTCGGGTTCATCCTCTACTTCTTATTCGCAACTCTATCTTTCGCGGTTGTTTTCGATAAAAGAACCATGAAACATCCCAAGTTCCTGAAGAACCAGGTATGGCTAGAAATCAAGCAAGCCAACTACGCCATGCCGTTCATGGCCATCCCCACAGCCTTGATCTTCGTCGCTGAGGTCCGCGGATATGCCAGACTTTATGACACTCCTGATCAGGGCCTGGGCCGCTGGTACGATATCATTCAGTTCCCCTTCTTCATCGCCTTTACCGACTTCTTCATCTACTGGATTCACCGTGGCCTTCATCACCCTCTCATCTACAAAAGGCTCCATAAGCGTCATCACAAGTGGATCATGCCCACCCCCTTCTCGAGTCACGCCTTCCACCCTATCGACGGGTTCGCTCAGTCCTTCCCCTACCACTTGTTCCCATTCGTTTTCCCCCTTCAAAAAATCGCCTCCGTCGCGTTATTTGTCGGAGTTAACCTCTGGACCATCCTCATACACGACGGAGAGTACTTGACGGACAACCCCATCGTAAACGGCGCTGCCTGCCACTCTCTTCATCACGCCAAATTCGAAGTCAACTACGGACAATTTTTCAGCTTCCTTGACAGGCTTTGCGGCAGCTACAGGAAGCCTGACGCCTATTTCTTCGAGAAGGAGCAGAGGATGTCAGAGAAAACATGGAAGCGCGAGGCTAGGGAGGTTGAGAAGCTCGTCGCGGAGGTTGAAGGCGTTGATGACCGCACGTACGAACCTGACACCAAGAAGATGCAGTGATGAAATGTCAGGCGAAGTGAGGGAATAGACGTCGTTTCTTCAAACGCTAGCAGGAGCAAGTCTCTCGCGTGTGGCGCTCCAGTCCTTCGACTTGCTAGGAAGATTAATGAGGTTAATCGCTTGATTGGGTGTATATCTATCATAACTTCTTTAGTTTCTGAGAACCAAGGACACATGGCAAGCACATCCTGTCGTAGTATAGAGTGCAAAATATTTACTAGGTAGCTGAATGCTTATATTCGAAAGAACATACATATGAAATGGTGCGATGATGAGCTCGAAACAAGAGTCAAAAGAGTGTTGTAAAGTACAGTCGCTCAATAAAGGCATGGACAAAGCCAAATCCAAAATGACAAGAGGAAGACCCAGGCCCTTGCGAGATGTCGGGTGGTGTCGGGTCCAAACTCTCACGCCGGCCGCCTAATAATGAATCCTGAGGCTCCCGCATATCCTTAGTACTCCGTCCACCTAGTCCCCGAGAAAAGATGCTGTAACGTGTGCGCATATGCATGGATCAATAGTCGAACCCCCAGAAGCGGGAAAGTGTGCGTGCTGATAGATCACGAGAAGCTGACGAACTTCGGATCCCTCGGCCTCCCGTCAGCGCCGATGCCGTTCGCTTTGAAGCGACTCTCCATGTAAACCTTCCTCGCCTCGTCGAACTTCAGCCGCCGCTTTTTCATAATCTTGAGAATCTCGGCCTTGCTCTGATCATCGAGGCCGGCGCGCCCGTCGCCAGACTCGATGTTCGTCGCTAGGTCGAAGTTGCTGCTGGAGAGGCCTGCCTCAACATCGCCATGGAAGCTATCCGGGAGGCTCGAGTAGAGGTAGTCGCGGCCGGGAATGTGGATCTCGGAGACGTGTGGGATCCAGAGGTGTCGAGTAAAGTAGAGGATGGTCGCGACAACGAGAAGGAAGACAGAAATGCTGAGAAGGAGCATCGTGGTTCGCTCGCCTTAAGTGGCGTCGTCGGGGTCGGTTAGAACGAGAGTAGTTGGAGTTTGAGTTGGCGGCAATCGGATATCACATGGTTATACTCAGGTGAAATTCCCTTGCAGAAGAGGTTAGGCCGTTCGTCGACCCTTATGTCGGGATAGTTGGCTGTGATGGGTCGCGGTTGGTCCCGCTCGCGTAAAGAGATAGTCCGGAGCCGCGACCTGAGATCGTACCGCCTCGTCATCGTGGATCCGGGTCAGTCGGCCTGGCTGTGATTACCTAAGTCTCCGATAAACTCGCCTTACCATATTTGACCCCACTATGACTGTATCCGGAAATTTCTAAATAAGCGAGCCCACACTTTGAATTTGGGTATTCAAAATTCACAATATCGAACTTCAAGTGCCGCGCAACATCATCAGCTTCCGGGGTAGATAATCCAACACAACACGCCAGCAAAATGTCGTCCGCCGTGTCCGCCGATGTCGTTTGGGACCTTGTCCGTACGTGAACCCCTACGACAATCAACAGACCTACGACGAACCTTGTACTGATTTAATTCCGCGGCGCAGGCAACCAGAACTGCTTCCTCGTGAAGAGGAAGACCGACGGTTCTCCCCAGTTCTCCCGGGACCCCCTCAACCTGAAGAATGTCCACTCGCGGAAGGTATGGCGCATCAGAGCTTCCCATAAAATGATTAGGGTTAAGGCACTAACAGTTTCCTCCAGTATGCCGGCTTCGTCAACGACAAGGTAGCTCTCTCCCGACGTCAAAGCGGGCCGACCTCGAATGTCCTTTTCTAACTCAGGAACTAGGCCATTGGCGTGAACGGCAGCGGCAAGCGCGGGATCACCGTCGTGAGCAAGAACGCCCAGAACGTCAACCGCCCCTTCAAGTCCAGTTCCAGCTTCACCATCGGTGACAACAAGAGTAACCGCAAGTACGTCATGACTTACCCTTTCGTGAGTGATACATGGACAAGCAATGGATGCTAACATCACCCGCTATAGGGCTTACAAGGCCGTCGCTGCGCAGACCGCGAAGAGGGGCTATCGCCCTGACCTCCTCGACGCTGCCGTCCAGCGCGCCAGCGCCATCCGCCGCTCGCAGCGACCCGTGAAGGCCGATCCCGAGAAGAAGCTCAGGGGTGCTAAGGCGCGGAAGGCCGCCGAGTCGGCGTAAGGATGGGGAAGATGAGTTACGGGGAATGATGGGGGAGGTGTACTCTTTAGACAGCGCAAAAGACCCGCGCCGAGATAAAGGGCGCGACGAAACAAAATCAAGTTAACAGCTAAACCGCTTCTCAAAGGTGCCGTTCACTCGGGTTTATGAGTATCAGCGAGCAGGGAGGCCAACTGGACGGGTGATGCGTTATGATGAAGGGTATCCTACTGAGCCGTCTCGGGCAGGGTTTATGAGAGATGATGCCAACGTAAACGGCAATACTCCATACCCTGGACCCTCGAACCATGACTCTGACGAGACGTTCTTCAACATTGTGTCTGAACCGCTCGCCTCTCTTGGCACCTGCGAAGCCGCAGATCATGACCTGCGTTTTAGTTTTGCCCATGATAATCTCATCGTGTAAGAGGGCATGGGTAAGGGTCTGTCTCGAGCGTTGTTGGAGATGTACTTGTAACCTCAAACGCGCCTGTGATTCTGCCGGTAAGGACGTTTCAAGGCGCATTCGAAGTCGATTACATTTATTATCACGTCTAATGAGATTCAACGGCCAACCCAGCTTAAATTGATGGTCGCATAAAGGGGGGAGGGAGAGTCAGCGCTGAGGGGCTCATTCGGGCTCTAGGTTAACGATATAGCAGCACATTGGTGCGCGTGTAAGTGGCCAGTTCACGTTGTGAAGCTTGGACCTTTCCGGCAGCAATAGCCATTCTACGAAGCAGAAAATTCCGATCGTCATGTGAATGGGATGGCTACAGCAGGCCCAGGGCCTAAAATATTATATACTTACTAGCTAACAAGGTGTTGTTAAGGCTAAGCTGGGTGGGGGCGGCAAGCGTGCAACGCCAAGGTACCTTGGCTTTGCCCTCCGAGAGTATGGGACATGGTTGGACTCGTAGTTAGAACCATTAAGCACTACCTCACGATCCACGTTTCCGGGGAAGCAACGGTGTTCGTAAATGTGCGGCCGTTTGGGTGGAGTGGGGCTTTCGGAGTCGCTGTCTCTCAAAGCATTCTTTTACGTACAAAGGTGTGGGCATGAACTGCCCTCATCGTAAGAGTGTTAGGCCAGCGATCCTGTCCCCAACGGACCCCGCTTGGAAAGACGGAATAGTATTTCGTAATAAACCAATAGCTCGCGCGCTTCCAAATCTGACTTAGAGCAAACGCTGAGGAAGAGTATGTACTTTGAGGCCGGTATGGTTGTCTCTAATTGTGTGCTCATTGCCCCCTGAGCGAATAAAGGCCCAGTTATGGAGGCATTATTCGGCGTCGTTTGGGAGTCTGTTTCGCGGGGAATCATACCGAGCGAGATTCGCACTTGGCCCAATGGGTATACCGTGCACAATATACATATAAGCCAGCAAGCCCAAGAATTCATCAACTGCATTTTGGAGCAGGATAATGGCCATATACAACTTGAACCTTTTATAAATTACATTGGGAAAGTCAAATTGAGCTGAGTCTTGCCTCCTCCGGCGTCGGAACGGGGAGCTCTTCTGTTGCGTTGTCCGAAGCTCTGGTTGCTGTGGTTTGCCAGTGCCCCTCTCCCACCCCTCCCCCGCCAAAACTGCCCCTCCATGCTGTTCGTGTTTGGGACCCATAACCCCTCGTTGCGTACCTTCCGCCCTCCTTGCTCGGTACCCCCATGTGCACCGTCCCCCAAGTCATTATAAATATCCTGACCGTACTTGTTGCTTCCATCATCTGAACTTTCCCTGTTTCTCGAAAACAACAAATCATCATCCCTCCCTGTCCATCACCACCCTCTACCATCATGTCTGACAAGAAGATTAAGGCCGGTGAGCTAGCTTCCCTGCTACCCATCCCAAAAACTGCTGTCGCTGAGCCTCCCCTATTAACGTGTATTTTGCTCGCAAACAGTCGTTGCTGGTGCCTCTGGCGGCATTGGCCAGGTTTGTCTCCCCACACGCCCAAAAGCGGATTGCCGAGCAAAGGGCATTCTAACAAACTGTTTGTAGCCCCTCTCTCTCCTCCTCAAGCTCTCCCCGCTTGTCGACGAGCTCTCCCTCTACGATGTCGTAAACACTCCCGGTGTCGCTGCCGACCTTTCCCACATCTCCTCCCAGGCGAAGGTAACCGGCTTCCTTCCTGCCGATGATGGAGCCAAGACCGCGTTTAAGGATGCCGACATCATCGTCATCCCCGCCGGTATTCCCCGTAAGTGATTCCGCGGCTCGGCCCCACAGGCGGGTGCGTCGACCAGTGATGTCTGACATTTCGGTCCGCAGGCAAGCCCGGCATGACCCGAGACGATCTGTTCAACATCAACGCCGGCATTGTCAAGGGCCTCATTGAGGTCGCTGCCGAGGTTGCGCCTAAGGCCTACATCCTTGTGATTTCCAACCCTGTAAACTCGACCGTCCCAATTTCTGCCGAGGTCCTCAAGAAGAAGAACGTCTTCAACCCCCAGCGCCTCTTCGGTGTCACCACCCTGGACATCGTCCGGGCCGAGACTTTCGTTGCCGAGATTACCGGCAAGGCCACCTCAGAGCTTAACGTTCCCGTCATTGGTGGCCACTCCGGCGAGACCATTGTCCCCCTCTTCAGCAAGGTCACTCCTTCAGTGACCATTCCCGACGACAAGTACGATGCTCTGGTCAACCGCGTCCAGTTCGGCGGCGATGAGGTTGTCAAGGCCAAGGATGGCACTGGCTCTGCCACTCTCTCCATGGCGTTCGCTGGCTTCCGGTAAGTGCTTGCATTAAGGCCCAAATTGGAGATCCAATACCCATACTGAATACTCCCTCCAGTTTCGCCGAGAAGCTCCTGAAGGCTGTTAGGGGCGAGAAAGGCCTCGTTGAGCCCACCTTCGTCTATCTCCCTGGTGTCCCTGGTGGTGCCGAGATCGCCAAGAAGACGGGCTGTGACTTCTTCTCTGTCCCTGTTGAGCTTGGGGTGAGTTGACTCTTTCGTGGTTTACTTCTCATCTTTAACCCTCTTGCTAACATCTGTAATAGCCCAACGGTGCCGAGAAGGCTATTGACGCGATTGGCGACATCACTGAGAAGGAAAAGAAGCTGCTGGATGCGTGTGTTACTGGGCTCAAGGGCAACATCGAGAAGGGCATCAACTTTGTCCACAACCCTCCCCAAAAGTGAATAATCCCCACCTCTCGTCTTTTGCAGATATAAAGTACAGGTGTCGCTTGGCCGCAAAAACGGATATAGGCAATAGACGCACGAAATGAAATATGTGAGGTAACAGACTGCTGATTTGTTCTTCATTATTAACAGGCTGTGATTAAGTGCTGGCTCGAACATTGGAAGAGACCAGATGCGAAGGGAAAGTAACCGGACTTGGATAATATGGCAGCAGGGGAAGATGCTGAGTAGAACGGAGGCCTATCAGTCACACACAACAGGGTCTAACAAGGTCATGAGTGGGCAAGAAGTGCCAGTAATGCCTCCATGCTACCACTTATCACGCCTCCTATTTTGTAGTAATTCATTACATTCATTACGTCGTGGGATGTCCTGAAGCTCCTAAAACCCCTATGACCTCATCGGCATCGTCTTGATCTGGAAAACGGCGGTGGGTAGGTCGCTCGCGTCTGCTTGAACCGTTGCGTTTATTCCCATGGCGGCCAGCGCGCCTCGTATTATCCCGCACGGCACAAGTAGAAACTAAGAGGGGGTTAGACACCGTTGGTCGAAGAGTTTGGAGGACTGATGGGGGTTTAGGGAGGCAGTTGGGTTCCATACTGGAGCGGCTCTGGCGACTGTTTGGCCTCCAGGCCCGGTACTCGCCCGTGATACCGGGCGGAAGGAGTTATCAGTTAACACGTAGACGCCCTGGTCCAAACGGGGTTGGGGTTAGCTTGGTGCACGGGAAGTCACAGCTAACGAAGAGTGGTGATATTCTGGGTGGAACGAACACGATGGTTTGTCTTTAGGTTATCAATCTGCTTCCGGAATACTAAAGACCAGAGATCCTTGCACACGAACTTGATCACGTCTAATGTCTCGTTGAATCTGGGCCGGTCTCTGGAGAACCTGTGGTATGGATCGTCAGCACTCTGGTATTTCCTAGCTTTTTCTCGTGCTCGGCATATAGGGCGGAAGAGACCGACAGGCTCCCGGGGGAAGCTATAGCTAGGTCTATCCTTCTGCTGCGAAAAGGGCCCCGGGGGGTGCGTTTGTTGGTTCGGTACTAACCTCTCCACAATCCCCTGCCCAACGCGATAGCCTAGCATGTCTAGCCGATACGCTGCCGCCTCCCTCTCGTCCTCCTCGTCTAGCCTTCTCGTTTCGCCTGGCGATGCGACGTTGCCTGGTGGTGGACACGCGGGGCTGCTGTTGTTAGAGGGGGGCTCAAGTTCGTTCGTGACGCGGTAAGCGAGGGGCACCAGCTCAATGAGGAGGAAGTCGAGACAGGACGCGTTGAGGAAGGACGCGGTGGGGTCGGTTGCATTGTAGGGCGGCATGGCGGCGGAGAAGGACATCTGTCGGGCGGGCACGACAGGTCGAGTTTGGGATGGGCCGGGGAAGAGGAAGGTCGGGGTTATTGTCGGGTTTAGATGCGCCTTGGGGTCGGCCGTGGTTAGGGGATCGCAAGGTGACAGTTGCTTGTTTGATGAGCTCTCGTGGGGTGGCGGCAACAGCGGATAAGTATTTGTGATTATGAAGACGTCCCAAGGCAGTTCAATGATTCGGCATGGGCTTGAATCTGGCACGGATAGGGGAGGTGTTCGATGTTGCGGTTGGGGTGGTGAGAAAGCTTCCGTCCTGTTGGAGCTGGCTGGCATTAATTGGGTGCGGGGCCATGTACCGATTCGGTGAAGCGACCCCGTCCTGCCCTGCCACTCCACTTACAAAGACCTCCGTGAAACAACAACAGGTCACATCAAGGCTTCCAGTTAAGTAAACGTTCGAGTCTGGCCTGTAATTACTCCTATGGTGGTAACCCGTCGTCTCATCCTTCCGTTCCATGATGCATCGAATATAAAACAGAGACCCGTACTTTTGAAAAACGCCTCTTGCCTGGCCAAAACCCGACCTCTGCAACACCTCTGGTAAGATAAAAAGACCAATATGACAACGTAAGATAAAGGGCACCCATTGGCGCTTAGATATAATTCATTTCTTGCCCTTCGTCTTCCTGTCCTTGTACTTGGGGAAAACTATCCGGGACTTCATCTTCTTCCTCTTCTCAATCTTCTTTTTGAGAGCTCGTTGAGTGGCGGTGAGACTCTGCTTCGAGTCGATGTCCATTTCTGGGAAAGTGTCAGCTTGGTAGTTCATGGAATATGTTCACGCGGGCTAGGACCTACGCCCATCGTCCTCCAGTTGCCTCGCCGAATCAATACCGTCTAAGATATAACGTTAGAATGGATGACAGATAACAGTAAGGACGTTAATAGATTCAAATACCATCAGACGTGGCATCGTCGGTCTTCATGTCGGTATCACGCTGGGGTTTGGGCTGGTTCGCAAGCTCCATCAACTTCGCCGACAGCCGTTCAGTCCTCGCCGCCTCCGCGGGGCCGAAGACATTGGTCTTTAGCCGCCTGTTGTTGGCCTTCTTCGTGCTTGATCTTAGACTTTTCGCCATGGTTTATGACGCTCGCCGGAGAGAGGGTCAAGTCTGGGATGTCGAGCTGGTATGGATGTCTGGGGCA